>JAJJMB010010045.1:5316669-5403412 GCA_023531105.1 Papaver atlanticum | reverse complement strand
AATTCCTTAACACCCACTACTATGTTACTAGGCATACTGCCTCAACATATCCTCCCTCTTAGTGTTTAGAAGTGCAAATTCCTCCACACTAACTACTGTGTTTCCAGGAACACTGCCAAAACACATCCTCCACTTAGTGTTGAGACGTCTGAATTCCTAAACCCTCACTACTTTGTTGCCAGGCATACTGCCTCAATACATCCTTCCTCTTAGTGTTGAGACGTGCAAATTCCTCAACACCCACTACTATGTTGACAGGCATACTGCCTCAACACATCCTCCCTCTTAGTGTTTAGACGTGCAAATTCCACATCACTCACTTATGTGTTTTAAGGCATACTGTCTCAAAAAATCCTCCTAATAGTGTTGAGACGTCCGAATTCCTCAACACTCACTACTGTGTTCCCAGGCATATTCCTCAACACATCCTTCCTCTTAGTGTTTAAACATGCAAATTCCTAAACACTCATTATTGTGTTGTCAGACATACTGTCTCAACACGATTTCTTCTTAGTGTTGAGACGTGCAAATTCCTTAACACCCACTACTATGTTTCCAGGCATACTGCCTCAACACGATTTCCTCTTAGTGTTAAGATGTGCAAATTCCTCAAAACTCACTATTTTGTTTCCAGGCATACTTCCTCAACACATCCTTCCTCTTAATGTGAGACGTGCAAATTCATAATCACTCACTATTGTGTTGTAAGGTATAATGCCTCAACACGATTTCCTCTAAGTGTTAAGACGTGAAAATTCTTCAACACTCACTATTGTGTTGTAAGGCATACTGCCTCAACACATCCTTCCTCTTAGTGTTGAGACGTGCAAATTCCTTAACACTCACTATTATGTTGTCAGGAAAACTGCCTCAACATGTTTTCCTATTAGTGTTGAGACGTGCAAATTCCTCAACACCTACCATTGTGATGCCAGGCACACTGCCTCAACACATCCTCCCTCTTAGTGTTTAGACGTGCAAATTCCTCAATACTCACTATTGTGTTTTCAGGCATACTGCCTCAACACGATTTCCTCTTAGTGTTGAGACGTGCAAATTCCTCAACATTAACTACTGTGTTGCCAAGCATACTGCCTCAACACATCCTCCTCTTAGTGGTGAGACGTCTGAATTCCTCAACACTCACTACTGTGTTGCAAGGCATACTGCCTCAACATATCCTTCCTCTTAGTGTTGAGACGTGCAAATTCCTCAACACCCAATACTGTGTTGCCAGGCATACTTCCTCAACATATCCTCCCTCTTAGTGTTGAAACGTGCAAATTCCTCAACACTCACTATTGGGTTGTCAGGCATACTGGTTCAACACGATTTCCTCTTAGTGTTAAGACGTGCAAATTCCTGAAAACTCACTACTGTGTTTACAGGCATACTTCCTCAACACATCCTTCCTCTTAATGTTTAGACGTGCAAATTCATAATCACTTACTATTGTGTTGTAAGGCATAATGCCTATACACGATTTCCTCTAAGTGTTGAGACGTGTAAATTCCTCAACACCTACTATTGTGTTGCCAGGCACACTGCCTCAACACATCCTCCCTCTTAGTTTTTAGACGTGCAAATTCCTCAATTCTCACTATTGTGTTTTTAGGCATACTGCCTCAACACGATTTCCTCTTAGTGTTGAGACGTCCAAATTCCCAAATACTTACTACTGTGTTGCCAGGCATACTGCCTCAACACATCCTTCCTCTTAGTGTTAAGACGTGCAAATTCCTCAACACTCACTATTGTGTTGTCAGGCATACTGCTTCAACATGTTTTCCTCTTAGTGTTTAGACGTGCAAATTCCTCAATACCCACTACTGTGTTACCAGGAACACTGCCTCAACACATCCTGCCTCTTAGTGTTGATACGTGTAAATTCCTCAACACTCACTATTATGTTGTCAGGCATACTGCCTCAACACGATTTCTTTTTAGTTTTGAGACGAGAAAATTCCTCAACACCCACTACTATGTTGTCAGGCATACTGCCTCAACACATCCTCATGTTAGTGTTGAGACGTGCGAATTCCTAAACACTCACTACTGTGTTTCCAGATATACTGCCTCAACACATCCTTCCTCTTAGTGTTTAGACGTGCAAATTCCTCAAAACTCACTACTTTGTTGTCAGGCATACTGCCTCAACACATCCTTCCTCTTAATGTTGAGACGTGAAAATTCCTGATCACTCACTATTGTATTGTCATGCATATTTCCTCAAAACGATTTCCTCTTAGTGTTGAGACTTGAAAATTCTTCAACACTCACTACTGTGCCAGGCATACTGCCTCAACACATCCTTCCTCTTAGTGTTGATATGTGAGAATTCTTCATCACTCACTATTGTGTTGTCAGGCAGAGTGCCTCAACACGATTTCCTCTAAGATTTTAGACGTGAAAATTCTTCAACACTCACTACTGTGTTGCCAGGCATACTGCCTCAACACATCCTTCCTCTTAGTGTTGAAACGTGCAAATTCCTCATCACTCACTATTGTGTTGTAAGGAATACTGCCTCAACATGATTTCCTTTTAGTGGTGAGACGTGAAAATTCTTCAACACTAACTATTGTGTTGCACGGTATACTGCCTCAACACATCCTTCCCCTTAGTTTTGATACTTGCAAATTCTTCAACACTCACTATTGTGTTGTTAGGAAAACTTCCTCAACATGTTTTCCTCTTAGTGTTGGGACGTGAGAATTCCTTAACACCCACTATTGTGTTGCCAGGCACACTGCCTTAACACATCCTCCCTCTTAGTGTTGATACGTGACAATTCCCCAATACTCAATATTGTATTGTCAGGAATACTGCCTCAACACGATTTCCTCTTAGTGTTGAGACGTGCAAATTCCTCAACACTCAGTACTGTGTTGCCAAGCATACTGCCTCAACACATCCTTCCTCTTAGTGTTAAGACGTGCAAATTCCTCAACACTCACTATTGTGTTGTCAGGCATACTGCCTCAACATGTTTTCCTCTTAGTGTTGAAACGTGCAAATTCCTCAACACTCACTACTGTGTTGCCAGGCACACTGCCTCAACACATCCTCTTCTTAATGTTGAGACGTGAAAATTCTTCAACACCCACTACTATGTTGTCAGGCATACTGCCTCAACACATCCTCCTCTTAGTGTTGATACGTGCGAATTCCTCAACACTAACTACTGTGTTTCCAGGCATACTGCCTCAACGCATCCTTCCTCTTAGTGTTGAGACGTGCAAATTCTTCAACACTCACTATTGTGTTGCCAAGCTT
The DNA here is from genome assembly GCA_023531105.1 of Papaver atlanticum. Lineage (NCBI taxonomy): Eukaryota > Viridiplantae > Streptophyta > Magnoliopsida > Ranunculales > Papaveraceae > Papaver > Papaver atlanticum. The sequence goes on along the minus strand of JAJJMB010010045.1, from coordinate 5,400,136 downwards.
ACTGTCTCAACACGATTTCCTCTAAGTGTTGAGACGTGCAAATTCCTCAACACTTACTACTGTGTTGCCAGGCATACTGCCTAACCACATCCTTCCTTGTAATGTTGAGACGTGCAAATTCCTCAACACTCACTATTGTGTTGTAAGGCATACTGCCTCAACATGTTTTCCTCTTAGTTTTGATACGTGAAAATTCCTCAACACCCACTACTGTGTTTCCAGGAACACTGCCTCAACACATTCTCCCTCTTAGTGTTGAGACGTGCAAATTCCTCAACATTATATATTGTGTTGTCAAGCATACTACCTCAACACGATTTCCTCTTAGTGTTGAGACGTGCAAATTCCTCAACACTCACTATTGTGTTTTCAGGCATATTGCCTCAACATGATTTCCTCTTAGTGTTGAGACGTAAAAATTCCTCAACACTCACTACTGTGTTGTCAGGCATACTACCTTAACACATCATTCCTCTTAATGTTTAGACGTGCAAATTCCACAATATTCACAATTGTGTTGTTAGTCATACGGCCTAAACATGTTTTCCTTTTAGTGTTGAGACGTGCAAATTCCTCAACACCCACTACTGTGTTTCCAGGCACACTGCCTCAACACATCCTCCCTCTTAGTGTTAAGACGTGCAAATTCCTCAACACTCACTATTGTGTTGTCAGGCATACTGCCTCAACATGTTTTCCTCTTAGTGTTGAGACGTGCAAATACCTCAACACCCACTACTGTGTTGCCAGGTACACTGCCTAAACACATCCTCCCCGTTAGTGTTGAGACGTGCAAATTCCTCAACACTCACTATTGTGTTGTCAGGCATATTATTTCTACACGATTTCCTCTTAGTGGTCAAACGTGCAAATTCATCAACACTCACTACTATGTTGCCAGGCATACTGCCTCAACACATCCTTCCTCTTAGGGTTGAGACGTGCAAATTCCTCAACACTCACTATTGTGTTTTCAGGCTTACTGCCTCAACATGTTTTCCACTTATTGTTGAGACATGCAAATTCCTCAATACCCACTACTGTGTTGCCAGGCACACTGCCTCAACACATCCTCCCTCTTTGTGTTGAGACGTGCAAATTCCTCAACACCCACTATTGTGTTGTCAGGCATACCGCCTCAACACGATATCTTTTTAGTGTTGAGACGCGCAAATTCCTCAACACCCATTATTGTGTTTCCAGGCATACTGCTTCAACACATCCTCCCTTTTAGTGTTGAGACGTGCAAATTCCTCAACACTCACTGTTGTTAGGCATACTGCCTCAACACGTTTTCCTCTTAGTGTTGGGACGTGCAAATTCCTCAACACTCACTACTGTGTTGTCAGGCATACTGCCTCAACACATCCTCCTCTTAGTGTTGAGACGTGCGAATTCCTCAACACTCACTACTGTGTTTCCAGGCATACTTCCTCAAAACATCCCTCCTCTTAGTGTTGAGACGTGCAAATTCCTCAACACTCACTATTGTGTTGTCAAGCATACTGCCTCAACACGATTTCCTCTTAGTGTTGAGACGTGCAAATTCCTCAACACTCACTACTTTGTTGCCAGGCATACTGCCTCAACACATCCTTCCTCTTAGTGTTGAGACGTGCAAATTCCTTAACACTCACTATTGTGTTATCAGGCATACTTCCTCAACACGATTTCTTCTTAGTGTTGAGATGTGCAAATTCCTCAACACCAACTACTATGTTACCAGGCATACTGCCTCAACACATTATCCCTCTTAGTGTTGAGGCGTGCAAATTCCTCAACCCTCACTATTTTTTTGTCAGGCATACTGCCTCAACACGTTTTCCTCTTAGTGTTGGGACGTACAAATTCCTCAACACTTACTACTGTGTTGTCAGGCATACTGCCTCAACACATCCTCCTCTTAGTGTTGAGACATGCGAATTCCTCAACACTCACTGTGTTGTCAGGCATACTGCCTGAACATATCCTCACTTTAGTGTTGAGACGAAGCAATTCTTCAACACTCACTACTTTGTTGTTTGGCATCACTGCCTCAACACATATTAGTGTTGAGACGCACAATCTTCTCATCACTCACTCATGTTGTCAGGTGTTACTGCCTCAACACATCATAGTGCTGACAGCTCCACCACCTCAACACTCATCTTTGTATTCAAAGCTCAACTGCCTTAACACTCATCAGTGGAGGCTCCACTACTTAAATACATCATTTTAGTGTTATCAACATCAACGTACTTGAAGGGTGATTGCTACTTGCATCGACGTTTCATTAAACGTGTTCTGCTCAAAGGACAAGTCGGCCTCTCCCTACTGGTAACGTCTGTTTACTCTTCTCATGAATTTTATTTTCATCTATCACCATCTTGTGCTTACCCCGCAATAATGTCACTATTATGTGCTAAGCAGGGGACTTAATTTTGATGGTGGTTTTCAGTTCAGGGCCAAAATTGTAAAACCCTGTATGTAATGTGCTGTCATCCTGCAAAGGAACGAAAGCCATTTTGAAAGTAATGAGTGCATAAACCTCTTCGCTCACAAGTATATTGAGCAATTCAATATATTTATAAAATTCACCCAGAATGGTGCATATAGCAACAATCCCAAGTATTCTATAAATTTTATTCTCCACCGGGATTATTCACTAATGCATGACCTTCCTAGTATTTTCCTATGCTATGTTCCCATCCAAACTCTCAATATTGGCATGACATGACGGTTAATGTTCACTCGCATCGGAGTAGCATGAACCTCCCGAAGTGTCAGTATTGAGACCTGCATGAAAACACTAACGTAGGCTACACCACTCTCTGACAAAGAGATCGGCGTGTCGACACACTTTTAATTAAAAAGTTAGCTCGATTGACGCATTTTGATTCCTTAAGGAAAATCTAGACTGTCCATGTCAGTCTTAAAAAACGATCACGGCCACACAATTTGTCCATGCAATTCAACAAGCCTAGCCTCTTCCTAGCGGAACTAGGAAACCTCCATAATGTCCACCGGCGGGCCAACTAGCGTCCAAGCCGATCGGATCCTTTTAGTTCACCCACAGTACCCCTGATCGCTAGCCAAAAACAGGGTGATCACGCTGCAAAAGAAAAGCTCAAACGAGCTAGACCGATCATAATGGTCTCCAAATCATCACATCCGTCCAACTTAGCCAGCCAAGTTGGACGTCTTAGATCGTGTTTCAGATGATCAAAGAGGCGCCAACATGATCGCCGACGGCTTATCTCCATCCCCAGCTTATCGAATTACATGCGGCAATCCAAAAGCACGTCGAACCGCTTGCCCAAAGTAATGCGATCGCGCGCTTATAAAAACCTAAATTGAATAAGCGACATTACGCAACTACCATAAATCGATCACGGCTGTCCATCTTTGCCAGCCTAGTCGAACGGCCTAGATCTAATTTCAGGAGGCCAACGAGATGCTTGCACACTCACCAGCAACCCATCTGTGCGTATACCTAATCGGCCTGTCCAAATCAGTGGAAAATGCCACAAATTGTTTGGCCCAATGGTAGGGTGGCCTCACGGCTTCAAACCCTAAAATACAATCAACGGCAGCATACAACTGCCGCAAATCATCTCGTCCGTCCAACTTCGCTAGCTTGGTCGTACGGTTTAGATCAGATTCTAGATGGCCAACAGGGTGACGCCGTGATCACCGGCAACCCCTCCTCCACAGGAGCGATCGACCAAGTGGTAGCTCACCCATAGGGTTCTCAAACGATCGCCCAAAGGTGGCCGGTCATGCTACTTTTTTAAGACGTTCAATTCGCGACTAATTTTAACGAGCTCTAAAACAACGATGTTTCATGCACATCGATTATTTTCAGCTGCTTGTTTAAAAGCGGTGCTTTATATACATCGATTATAAGAAATGTTTTATAAATATTGATTTCACAAATAATTTTATTATTTGACCTAAAAGCACTATGTGCTGCTTTTAGCGGCGAGTCTTACGACTTGACCCATTTACTCGATACATCAAACATGTCATAAACTGGGGGATGCTCACTGAGGTATTAGTCTGGCAGTTTACAGCGTGCGGCGTGCAATGCGCCCATTATGAGAAAGTGTCAGGAAAGGACGGACGGTTAACAGTAATGAGAGTAGTGGGTGAAAGTGTGACCAGTTTTCCCTCGTAATGGAGACGTGGTGATCACCGCTTTTACACAACCCAACTTCTCCACTGCTTAATCATCTCCACTTCCTACGAGATCAGGGTGTGCTCGAACATGACTTGTATAAAAAGGTTTTCAACCTATTTCAAAAGGACAGAAGTGATCAACACAAGTATCCAGAAAACACCAAGAACTGATAAGCTTACATTCTACAAGCCAGTTCCACATTCTGATACAAGTCATAAAACAACCACACCTTCATTATTCAACATTTTGATCTCAAACACTTTCTTCGCTTCCCTCCCTAAGATCAACCCTTCTCCTTCACTTTGTGACCGAATTGAATCTGGAACGTCCATTTCTTGGTTTAGGCCAGAGTCTTACAGATTGATCTCTCGAATCTAAAAGTACTCCTGTGCAATACATTTGTTTAGGGTTTGAATTCGTTTCTCATCAATACACCCAAATTTACCAAAAATAGCAGAATCAGTTTTTACCCCAAAATAAATATGAACAAAGGATTTAAGTTCAGAGTGACCCCACAGAAAAGGAGCACCCAAATATCTTTCAGAATCACTAACCTGAGTCATATTAAGAGCTTTAATAAGGTCTTCACAAGATTCAAGACTCAATTTATTGATAAGATACCCACATAATTTGTCAAAATTCAGCAATTGACCCGAATACATACCAAACTTGTGCAATATATCCAAAATTCTATGTATATGCTGTATTTTAGCTTTACCAAATATCAAAATATCATCAGCAAACATTAAATGCGTAATGGAAGGAGCTCTCCTAACAGCTTTAACACAAAAAATATATTATGAGCCTCAACATTCAAAAAACTTTTAGATAAATATTTTGTATCTAGGATGAACAGATAAGGAGAGATGGGATGTCCTTCTCTTATTCCCTTAGTAGGATTGAACTGCTGACAAGGAGAGCCATTTAGTAGCACACTTACACTAGTGATATAAATACATTGAAAAATAAGATTGCAAAACTCTTTACACAAACCAAATTTCTCAAGAACTTTTAGTAGAAAACTCCATTCAACTCTGTTAAAGGCCTTTGACAAATCAAGTATTAAAGCCACGATGCCACTATAACCCTCTTTTTATTTTATAGCATAGATCATTTAATGTGCAACAATGTTGTTTTCATGAATATACCTTCCTGGCACAAAAGCATCCTTAGTAAGGAGAGATAAGTTTTTTAAGTAATGGTCTAATCTTATTAGATGATATTTTTTAAATAATTTTATAAGGCACATTACAAAGACAAATTGGTCTAAAATCAGATGCGATTTTAGGGATGAGAAATATACAAGTTTTACTAAAGCTTCTAGGCATGAGACAAAAACTCAAATACTCTTTTAACCAAAACAATGACATACTTACCAACCAGGTCCTATCGAATCTGATAATACCCAGCCTGAAATCCATCTAGACCGGGATAACTCCAAGCAGGCATACTTTAACAATACTCTCAATTTTCTTATTAGTAGGAACAATAATAAGACTAACATTATTAATATCAGATATAACATCAGGAATAATATCAAAAATATCATCATCAAATATAGGATTAGTAGTATATCCAACAACTTTAAAATGATTAGTGAGAATGTCACCAATTTCATTCCTATCACTATGCCAAATACCATTAACATTACAGATAAAATTGATATTATTTGTATGCGTTCTTTTATTCACTAGGGAATGAAAATATTTGGTATTATTGTCCATATCATGAACAAATTTATCTCTAGATTCTGTCTTATGGAATTCAGTTTGGATATTATACTAGTTTTCCAAGTCCTTGATAAGAGAAGTAATCGGAAAGTGTTGACTACTAGAATAAGGGGCATTCTGGATTACATCTAATTGTGTTTGCAAGATACAGATGTTATTTTGGATATCCCCAAATACCATTATGTTCCACTGAGACAAAGTGAAAAAGAGAGGGTACCATGTACACCACCAACTTTTTCGTTCGGTAACCTGTATGGACAAAATTTAATACAATCACAAGTAGACTGATGTGTTGTAGAAGTAGTAATAAGAAAAGTTCCTTAAGACTTGTGAATTTTTTTGTTTCAGACTTAATTCTAATACTAATGTAGCAAACTAATTGAAAATAATATCAAGTTAAAGAGAATACCGAGACTAGGATTTCACTATTTACCAATTTTTATGTGACTCAATATAAAAATTATCCTACAATTCATACATTTAATTTATTATAAAGTATTGCCAATATTAGATTTTCAAAATATTAGTTCTAGCAAGCACAGAATATCAAGTATCCTAAGCTAAGCATGCAATATAAAATTAAAACATAACTAATTAATAAAAATCATTATTTCAATTTTGTTTCAATGCAAGTAATCATAAAAAATAGCATAAATTAACTAAATAGAAATTCCACATAAATGTTGGAAAAATAGCTTCATCCGTCGCCTCAGCCATGGACTCTAGTTCCTCATATTGAAAACACTCTCAAAATATGCATTCATGGCCCAAAGTGTTTACAAATGATGAAAAAGAGATAAAATCAATTAAACCGGGAATTTGCAATGCTTTTTAGGCGTTATAGAGTCTACGTTGCAAATTCAAAATAAGTATTGCAAATTTGAAAATATGTGTTACAAAGAACCGTCGCAGTCACTGTTGATAAATGACAGTTCTTGACAGCTAATGTTCTTCGTGTTCTTCTTCACCAACAGAACTGGTTTTTTCTCCGCAACTTGATTTTTCTCGTTCTGTGACTTTCCAAACTTATTCATTTACAGTGTTCCAAGTTAACAAGGGGAGAGACTCTTCTAAACTCGTGATCTTCTTATCTGAAGGGTTCTGAAACTGTGCAGGACCTGAAGGCTTTTTAGTATAGCCAAAACCTAGGGGAAACTAAGAGTTATTATATTGACTTTGACTCTAGCCCTTAGACCACGAAAGGTTTGGATGGTTTCTCCAACCAGGGTTATAGGTTTCTGAATATGGGTCAAACTTCTGATGGTTATCAAACCTAGTGTTATTATAAAGAGCATGGGCTTTTTGAACCGTCTGTCCTTCCCAGAAAGGCTTTATTTTACAACTAGTTTTACTCAATTCTAAAGCTTCTAACCTTTTCGCTATAGCTGCTCTTTTGGCATTTGATTCCTAAGATCCTTCTACCCTATTGACATTTCCTCTACTTATAAGAATTATTTTCTGTGGATCTCTACTATTCTCACATTGCTGGTATTTTCGGCGATTTCATTTAAAAATGTCATCGCTTGATTAACAGCTTTATTTTCAAAACAACATGTACACAAACACTCAATCATGGTTGTTGTCGAATAATCTAAATCCTCATAAAGAATCTGAACTAGCCTTACCTTTTCTAAACCATGATGAGGACTTTGTGATAACAAAATCATTGAACCTTTCCAAATAAATACATAAAGATTCTTCCTCTTGTTGAGCAAATGTGCAAATCTGCGTCCTTATAGATGATGTTTTGTGCCTAGGGAAAAACTTCTGTAAAAAGGCAGAAGTAAGTTGGGTCAAATATTTCAGTTGACTCGGAAGTCAAACTATATAACCAAGATTTGGCTTTGTCTCTCAAGTAAAAAGGAAATAACCTAAGTTTCAATGCATCATCATCTAGGTCTTTAATCTTAATGGTGCTACAGATTTCCTCAAATTCCCTAATGCGAAAATAAGGTTTTCATTTTCTTTCCCCAAAAAGACTAGGAGAATCTGAATGGTCTCGGGTTTCAGCTCATAGTTCACTTTCGTGTCAGCTAACTTGATACATGAGGGTCAAAAGGTCCTAGTAGGATTCGACAAAGATTTTAAAGTTATCATTTCTGGCACTATCAAAGGACTAGGAATACTTTCTTCACTAAGTGCCAAGTTTTCAAAACTGAAATTTCCAAAAACAGGGCTCTCTAAAGAAGAGTCTTCGAGCTCCTCGTTTCCACGAGAAGAACTACTAGGTTTTTCACTGATTAAACGACCTATAATATCTCTTTTCCAAACCCTCTCTCTAATGACCTCGGGCATACACTAAAAAAAACTTAAAAAATCCTAAAAGGAAGGGAAGTTCTAAGCAAGCACAAACAAGGCTGACTCGACCAAAACAAGACGATGGATTTCTAGCAAACAACAAGCATGATGGCTCCACTTATATTGTTTCTAAACCAGATTCTAATCTTTCAAAAGGCAACTAGTTACGTTTTTAGCACCTCATGTTGAAAACACACTCAAAATATGCATTCATAGCCTAAAGTGTTTACAAATGAAGAAAAATAGAGAAAATCAACTAAATCGGGAATTCGCAACGCTTTTTAGGCGTTACAAATTCTCTGTTACAGAGTATACCTTGCAAATTCAAAATAAGTGTTGCAAATTTGAAAATATGTGTTACAAAAAACTATCATAGTCACTGTTGATAAACGACAGTTCTCGGCAACTAATGTTCTTCACCAGCAGAACTGGTTTTTTATCTACAACTTAATTTTTGTCGGTTCTGTGACTCTCCAAACTTCCCCAAACTTCCCTAGAATATCGTTGTTAGGCATAAGAGCAATAAATTTCCCTCAAAAAATTACTTCAAAAGGAAGAAGAAAGGCCGCCCCTATCCAAAAGCCGAGTGTCTATATCAACTGGGTTGCCTTTATCCAACAGTGGGTTGCCCTGAGTAATTGGGGTATTCCCTGAGTAATTGGGGTATGCCCTGAGTAATTGGGGTATGCCCTGAGTAATTGGGGGTGTGCCTTTAACAATTATGTGGAGTGCCATGAGTATTTCTCTTAGGTTCCTTTAACACATTTCTTGGCTGCCTTTAGTACATTTCTGAGGTACATGTAGTAATTTTCTCCGGAGGTGCAAAATACCACTTTTCGAGCCAATTTTTCCACACAAGTTTATTTCTCAAAAAACACGTATAAAGATATAAAAACACCATAATAAGTACAAAAATGAGCACTAACAAAATAGATAATTGAGATCAAATCAGACAAAAAAATATGTCCATCATAGATCAAAGGTTTGTGTACTTGATTGTATAGAAGAGTTCTTGAACGATATAAAAAATAAATATCCCGGATCAAACTAATCATATCCAAATTAAGAGGATCTGAATTCAATCAAGTGTGACCTTTCAGGATATGAATTCAATGAGAATAAGTCTTGTTGTTGATCTCGAACAATAAGGACTTAAACTATCTAGATTAATTCACGTATTACTTGTACTATTCCTATATAAAGATAAACAATATAATACGGAAAAGGAAAAACATAAGGCACCGGAAATTTTGTTAATGAGAAAAAATGCACCTGCAGAAGACGGCTTCAGCTTTGCAACTAAGACACAAGAGTGCCACGGATTAAGAAATTATGTTGCATTTGTCTCTCTATTTATGTATTTTCAAGGCTACAGATAGCTTTGATTTCAAGCTAAGGTTTGCTTGAAATCCAAGCAAACACTTAACCAGTTTAGATGAAATTCTTATTAAGAATTCATGTAAGCATGTGAAAAGTATTCCTTGAAATTACACAGAAGAATATGCGCTATGGTCTAGGGTCTAGTGTTCTGGAACCGTACACAATGAAAGTCCACAGCGGAAAGTATGCCTTCCAACTTACTAGCACTAGCGGTGTTCTATAACACCGTGATTTTGTGAATAAAGTTGTCTTACAAGTATTTATGAGAGTTGTAGCAAAAGAGAACATATTCATGTAGAATAGTTCACGACCTTCTAATAATACTGAAACTAAACAAGTTTGCAAACCGGCTTCGCAAACCAATGAAAGTTTACGAATTCAGGCAACATGAGTGTAAAAATCGGTTTTACAAACCTTGGCAGTTTGCGAAGTCAGTTGATAGGGGTTTGTGAACCTTCCCCATTACCGATCTTCATATGTAAGGGGTTTGCACACCTATACAGTTCGCGGAATTAAACTGACTAGGTAATACATACAAGTATTTTGCGCCAAGCAGTTCTTAATCTCTCGTAATTCAATTTGAAATATTCCCAATAGTTATAGACAGTATACACTCTTTTGGATGACCCGTGACTAACAACGGTTGATTAATGTTGATACATGAAAATAACCAATCCTAAAATAGACGGTCCCTTAACCTATGAAAGGTCCTTTTAGGATAGAAGGACTAGGGGACTAGGCCTAACCCATAAAGATGGGATAGTTCTAGTCCATCCAAGAATATATTAGACTAGGTTGGCTTTGGTCCAAGAAGAAAGCCTCTTAGGGTTTGATAACAACTTAAGGAAAGAGAAATGGTAGTTTAGTAATCTATTAATCTTATGGGTGCTTATCCATAAGGAGGTCATTATAAAAGGGGAAAGAGGACACACTTATTGGGACATCATTAATTCACCATTACTTTTCATAAACCTCTCTACACCTTGGGAGTACTTTATGTGATTAGGGTTAGTTCCTCCTTCCCACGTTTTACCCCATCAACATTGCGACTACAATGGGAGGTTCTTAGCCTCTTTTCTAGCATGATACTCCCAAGCGCGAGCCAGGAAGTACCAGCGGGCGGAGCACCCCCAAACTTGGATAACGTTTCTGTCGAAGACATACACGGAGAGAGTGATGAGGAGATATGCTTCCAAGAAGTAGTTACCACTCCTATTGTGCAAAAAGCAGGAGCATCCCAGGGCGCCGGAAAGTCTCAAAAGAAATGAGAGGCTCTTAAAGATAATGTCGTAGCTGGGGCGAGCGAGCGAGAAGTTTCTGAAATGCAATAGGAGTTAGACGCGTCTATTAAGAGGCAACAGGAATTGCGCGGACTTCTGAAGCGTGCAAGGGAACAAAACACAACAACTCCCAGAGCAATAAGCGCAAAAAACACTATTCAGGGTATAACAGAAGACGTGATCGCAAAATACCTAGAAACTAATTACCGAGTGACAAAGCATGATGCCTATGACTCGCTAGAACCACCATACTCCGTGGAGGTTGCTGATTACTTATATCCGAAGGATTATACCTCACCAAAATTCAAAACATATGGAGGAAAGGGGAATGCACGAGAGCATGCGAGCCGCTTTATATCAGCAATGAATGCCTATGCTCAGGATGAAAGCCTTTGTATGAGAGAATTCCCGAAGTCGCTGACGGACAATGCCTTTACCTGGTATGACAACTTGAAACCTGGAAGTATCATTTCATGGTCCGCCATGGTGCAACTTTTCTTGAAGAAGTTTTACTAGGCTCAAAAAAGGGTCACGGCAATAGATTTGGGAAGATGTACCCAGCGGGTAGGAGAAGAGATTGGAAAATACATTACCCATTTCCGAGACTTCATGCTGGAATGTCATAAGGATATTCCGGAGGAGCGTTTGGTAGAGATCTGCATTAGAGGAATGGATGCCGTCTTCCGGTTAAATTTGGCAAACTTCAAATTCCAAACCTTCGTGGAAGTTGAAGAGGCTGCAGCCCGAATATTAGATTGTACGGATGCCATGCATCCAGGAGTGGGCGTACATACGTGGAAACAACAATCTGTCAATGCTGCCTTAGCGCCTACTTTTACCGATCAATAAAGTGAAAGAGGAAAGGGTGGAGCTACGTTCGGTTTTTACCGCGGGCAATCTGGAAGAAGAGGAGGAAGAGCGGACGGAGGAAGGTCGAATCCGCCACCACCTTTACCGTGCAGTAAAGAACAGATAGTGGGACTTATGGAACAATGGGTATCGAACAAAGAAGATACCTTACCGCCAGTATCCGCAGAACCCTCCGCAGCAGACAAAGTACACGAGCGATATTGCCATTATCATAGGCGAGTACATCACCCAACTGTGGAGTGTTATTCCCTTCGGTATATCGTGCAAAGGAAGCGAGCCAGAGGTGAGTTGGAGATAGGGGAGCAAAGCATCAAGAACGACCCACTTCCTCAACATCAGGTTATGATGATTTCACACGACCCTACTGATTAAGAAGCTTGGAGACCTTGGGAAGACATAGGGGAAGAAGAAGCATGTGAAGCTTCCGAGGCAACAATCTTTTCGGACACAAACGAAGTTGCTAGTAAGTTTGCTCAAACTATTTTGGCTTAATAGTTCTTCGATTCTCTGGGTTTTAGTGAAAACCAAGTCCGCGAAGCATCCAAAGCTATAACTGCGATTGCATCTGGAAAAGCGTATAATCCGGTACCTAAAGAAGCTATTTCTTTTACGGACGAAGATATATGTTACCCAGGAGAGCACCTTCGCCCCTTATACTTAACAACCTTTATTAACAAACAACCTCTCAAGAGAGCTTTCATAGATGGCAGAGCTTCACTTAACCTAATTTCATTACACACCCTGGAGTCCTTGGGAGTGTCGCGGACGACAATAAAGATGCGCACGACGACTGTGAGAGGATTTGGAGGGCAGACTCAGACGACAATCGAGATAGTACATTTGATGATGAAGATCGGACCTATCAGAGCACTCACTCCCTTTTACGTCCTCGAAGATGATACCACGTTCCACGTATTGCTCTGAAGAGGATGGCTCCTGAATCACAAGGTAGTAGCCTCAACATATCATCAGTGTGTTACTAATATCGGAGGAAAGCAATTCCGGATCCTAGCTACAAGCAACCCGTTCGGACCAAAAGAAGCCTACATGGATGATGCAGTCTTCTACACACAACCTGTCTTAAATCAAAAAAGTAGCCGGAGCACCTAACGTCACTTCCGAAATGGGAAGAATTCATGCCAGAAGAGCAAGCAAAAGGAAAAGCAAAATCAGTATTTAGCCCGTCACGAATTGGACCCGTCACTTGAAGCAAAAGAGCAGTAGTTGAAACAAAGAACATTCAGTTCAAATGCTTCTCGCGGCTAGAAGGCGGACACCTCTACCGCTTATAGCAATCAGCCGGGGAAGTCTCTCAGCGCCAACACGATTGTGCTATGTCATCAGTAGATGAAGAAATGGCGGAGACAACCCCGATAGCGGAAGAGTCGCGTGAAGAGGTAGAAGTTTTGACTTCAGAGGAAGAAATAATAGAAAATCGTCCTGAGGAGAAAACGAAAGTCGATCCAACACTTGACGGACTAGAAGAAATAAACCTTGGCTCGGAAAATAACCCCCATTGCGTACGCATCAGCAAACACTTGCAAGGGGAAGAAAAGGCACGGATGATCAAGTTGCTCCGTGAATATCAAGATGTGTTCGTGTTTACGTATGACGAAATGCCTTGCCTGGATAGTAGCCTGGTCGCGCATAACCTCAGCGTTTCACCCGAATACAAAGCTTGTTAAACAACTGAGTCATAATTTTCCGGAAAAGATAAAACTCGCCATCAAAGAAGAAGTGGAGAAGCTACTTAAAGCTAAATTTATCAAACCAATCCAACATCCCGTGTGGTTAGCTAACATCGTACCGGTAGAGAAGAATAATGGAAAATTCCGATACCGCGTCGATTATCGAGACCTGAATCGCGCATGTCCAAAAGATGATTTTCCAGTGCCAAACATAGACGTAATGGTGAATAACACGTGTAGGCATGACATGTTCTCTTTTATGGGTGGGTTCAGCGGATATAAACAGATAAGAATGGCAGCGGAGGATGCTCATAAAATAACTTTTCAGACACCATATGGAACTTCTACTATGTTGTGATGCCTTTCGGACTGAAGAACGCAGGCGCCACCTATCAACGGGCGATGGTAGCTATCTTTCACGATATGATGCATCAGATAATGGAAGTATATATAGATGACATCGTAGTAAAGTCCAGGGCGCGAGAAGATCATCTAGATCACCTGAAACGCGTTTTCCATAGATGCAGAAAGTATCACCTAAAGATGAACCCTCTCAAATGCGCTTTTGGTGTCACTTCCGGAAAGTTTTTGGGATTCGTTGTCACCAACAAAGGAATACAAATAGATCCAAGCAAGGTGGAAGCGATAACTACTATGACACCGCCCGCAAATGTGAAAGAACTACAAACTTTTATAGGGAGAATTTATTACGCCCGGAGATTTATTCCAGGATTGGCACAACTATTGTCCGTATTCTCACCATTTTTAAAGAAGAACACACCATACGAATGGGGAGATGGCCAAGAGCGAGCCTTTCAGAAGCTTAAGGAATGTCTGATTAGCGCGCAAGTCTTGCGACCACCCATCAAAGGCGAGCCTCTTTACCTATACACATCTTTTAATAGCATGGTAATCGGAGCGTTGCTATCCCAAGATCTTGGTAACGATCAGATATGTCCGATCCATTATATCAGCAGAGGATATAGAGACGCGGAGTTCAGATATTTAAATGCGGAACAGGTATGATTAGCGCTCATCTATGCCACACAGAAATTGAGATCGTACTTGCTTGCTTATGAGACCATAGTGGTAGCAACCGCTAACCCAATTGCTTATCTAGCCACCAAGCCAGTCCTATCCGGCAGGATAGCTCGATGGTTATTGCAGTTGTCCGAGTTTGAGTTAAAATACCAGCGGTCCAAGGGAGTACGTGGATAAGCGTTTGCAGATCTGTTAGCTGCATTCCCGGAAACAGATATGATGGAAATAAGTGAAGAAATACTCGGAGAGATTGCATAAGTCGAGGAAGAAGAATTATAGGTAATGTTTTTTTATGGATCATCATACGGTTCCCACAGAGGAGCCGGTATAGTTTTTGAAACACCTAAATGTGATTTGCTGTCATTTGCCTTCAAGTTAGACTTTTAGTGCAGCAATAATGTAGCAAAATATGAGGCATTAATCCTGGGGATGCGTATGGCGGAAGAACTCAATCTGGGAGCAATAGACATAAAAGGAGACTCAAAGCTGGTCACGAGTCAAATATCTGGAGACTTCCAGGATAAACAGGCGCACTTAGCTCCTTATCGAGAAGAGGTTCATGAATTGATAGCAAAGAGAGGAAGTACTATCATCGAGCACACGGGAAGAACCACTAATCGCCATGCGGACGCATTATCCACTTTGGCAGCCAAGATGCAATTGAATGAAGCGGACGAAGGAACAGTGGTGGTGAAGAAAAGGGCGTTGCCGATCACATGGAAGGAAGACGCGGATTTTGAACAAAAGGATGATTGGAGGACAGCTTATATTGAGGATTTAACTAGAGAGGCGGACGAACAGCTGCTGCCCACTAAAGTGCTAAAGCAATTCGTCATAGTACGAGGAGAGCTATACTATCGAACACCCAGGGGAGCCCTATATCGCTGCATGGGAAAGATAGAAGCACAAGAAATATTAAGCCGTGTTCACATAAAATTCTGCGGACAGACAGGAGGAATCCCATTATATAGCCGCCTACAAATGATGGGTGTATATTGGCCGAGTATGGCAGTTCAAGCAGCGATAGTCCAAGATAAGTGCAAAGATTGTCAAGCACCTCCACAGCAAACAGAGGTGTGTAGCGCATAAATAGAAGACTGGAGGAAGCCGTACATAGATTTTATTCAGCACGAACGTCTGCCGCAAAACAAACAAGACGCGCTCAGGATTCAGCGAAAAGCTGGGCGATTCTTTATGCATGAAGGAATCCTCTATAAGAAAAGTTACGGGGACACGGTACTGCGTTGTCTGTCACAGGAAGAAGCGGAGGTGGTGATAACTACGTCTCATAATGCGAAGCATCAAGGTATGAGGAAGCTACTCCTACAATTATACAAAGGAGGATTCTACTGGCCTACAATGAAATTCGATACATCCGAGCACGTTAAGAAGTGCCAGCAGTGTCAAAGCCATGGACCACTAATCCGCGCCCGCACACATTGTTACACAGTGTAGTTACCCCCTGGCCTTTTCATAGCTGGGGACTCGATATCATTGGACAGATAAGTCCAACCTCATCCGGACGACATAAGTATATTATCACTGCAACTGAGTATTCTTCAAAATGGGTAGAAGCTATCCCGCTTCGTGATTACTCCAGAGCCACTATTGCAGCATTTATTAAAGAACACATCATATGTCGATTCGGTGTGCCAATGATTATCCGCCCGGATAATGGGACTTCCTTTGTTAATTAAACCGTCAAGGAATTACTGGATCAATACAGTATTAAATTTCATACTTCGACTGTCTATAACCCTCAGGGAAATGGACAGGCAGAAACTACTAATAAAATATTATTGAGAATATTAAGTCGATTGGTACATGATCATCACCGAAGTTGGCATGAACAACTACCGCTTGCGTTCTGTGCATATCGCATCTCCAAGAGGAGTTAAACTGGAGCCTCGCCATACTCCTTGGTATATGGGGAGGATGCAATACTACCTGTGGAAATCGCTATTCCTTCAGCACGAGTAGCTATGGATAGCCTCAACACTCCGGACAAGGTTAGTCGATTTTCCCATCTTGATACTTTGGGAGAGCGAAGAGCCAAAGGCCGAACGATTTGCGGACAAGTATAGACAGCGGACAGCAAGATACTACAATCAGAAGGTGAAAGAAAGAACTTTCTTCGTAAATAACATAGTCATGAAAATTGCTCCGCACGTTCAGCGAAATGAAAAGGCAGGAAAGTTCGCTGCGAATTGGGAAGGCCCTTATATGATCAGTGAAGCAGCGGAGAGCGGATATTACTACCTCAAGCGGATGAATGGATCTCGAATCAATACTCCTATCAATGGTAAATGGATAAAAGCCTATTATGCATAATAACCAAATGTACGACATGTGGCTGATTATTAATAATAATATGAGTATGCTTATCTTAGTTATGCGCTACTATAGATATCCCCGAGTCTGGCTAGGTTCCGTGCATAACCAATGAAGTGCACTAATAGCCCCGAGTCTGGCTAGGTTCCATGAATGACCAATGAAGTGCATTAATAGCCCCGAGTCTGGCTAGGTTTCGTGCATGACCAATGAAGTGCACCAATAGCCCCGAGTCTGACTAGGTTTCGTGCATGACCAATGAAGTGCACCAATAGCCCCGAGTCTGGATAGGTTCCGTTCATGACCAATGAAGTGCACCAATAGCCCCGAGTCTGGCTAGGTTCCGTGAACGACCAATGAAGTGCATCAATAGCCCCGAGTCTGGCTAGGTTCCGTGCATGACCAATGAAGTGCACCAATAGCCCCGAGTCTGGCTAGGTTCCGTGCATGACCCAATGAAGTGCACCAATAGCCCCGAGTTTGGCTAGGTTCCATGCATGGCCAAATGAAGTGCGTCAACAACCTCGAGTGTGGCTGGACTAAGAATATACAGTCCCTAAGATGAGCGCCTTGACTATGATTAAATATTTAGAGTATCGCACAATAAAGTGCATAACAACCCAAAGCACGGCCACAACAGATGAAACATCAAAGCATGAATATAGGATAGAGTCCTTGGCAATGAAATTGTGCAATAAAATATTAAGAATCAATCTGGAGCAACAACATTGATATATTCATTATCAGAAAGATGGATACACTCGGGATAACATAATGAGTAGATGAAGCAAAGCATTACACAGGATACTTAAAGCTTAAAGAAATGAAGCCAATACTGAGCGTGCGCGTTGATAGACGCATTTATGTGTCTATTTTCATCTCTATTGTGTATATTGTTAGTACCCATTTTTGTACTTATTTTGGTATTTTATCTCTTTGTAGGTGTTTTTGGAGAAATAAGCTTTTGCGGCGAAATTGGCTCGAAAAGTTATTAAAGGCACCTAGGAGGACATTTGCTATTCAGACTCTCACTTTGGATAAGGGGTAACCCATTTCCAAGCAGCTACTAAACACAGACCGGGACCGGGACTGTTTTTGGCGGGAAAATAAAAACATGTTTCTGGCAGTTTTGGTGGTAGTGATTTGGAGGAGTTTGAGGTCGACTAAACCTCTGATTTTCATAGGATAGACTCCTCATGGGTCTAGGAATCTAATATGGGTGTTGAAATCGATTAAACTGCGCTCAATCGACCGATTTTTATCTCAACAGCAAAATATGGAAAGTCACGTGCGTGACCTGTTTTAGGAAATTTTATAGAGATTAAAGTGCTATAAACCTTCCCAAAGATTGGTATCTATCTAAGGAAGAGTTTAAAATCAAAAGGAAAGCTCAGAAACGCGTAGAAATTCTAAAACAAGAAATTGCCGCATCTTTGCCGTGAAGAGAAAGGAAGAGATTTTGGAAGATTTTGGAGAGATTTAATCGATCTTTTTGATATAAATAGATTGGTTGGGTCATATAGAAGGGGTGTCGAGAGTTTGGGGGGCTGAGAAGGGCTGAGGAGTGAGAAATCAAGACGAACAACAAGTTTCCTTCTGTTGTTTTCTGCTGGTGCAGGGAAGAAGGAGATGAAGAACATTGACCCACACGGAACAGTCGCAAAAAAGTATCGTTCTTCAACAGCAGAAAACAGTTATTGTTTATAAACAACACTTCATTGTAACGGTGATTTCTGTAACGCCAGAAAAGCGTTGCAGATTCGCTGTATTATTATTTTCCTTCAATAAAAACACCTTTTGAGCCATGTTTCTATCTTTTGAGCATGTTTTCACCATGAGGAGTTAAACCCCAACACTGGGATGACGGAGGAAGCCCTATTTCACGCATGTGGTAATTCTAATAATTCTTTTATGACTATTTGCATTGATTTTTAATTGATTTATGATTTTTATTGAATGGGTGTGATATTGTTTGATGATGCATGCTTGGTCAATGTATTTTTGATACATCATGCTTTTGATTTACAGTCATTGCTTTTCAAAAATCTACTTTTGGCAAAGAATAAGTGTCCATATTTTTAATATTTGATCTATAATTGATTGGAATTATTATTTGAATCACATGAATGGAATTTGGTGGAATCCTGAGTCTCAGTGCTTTTTATAATCTTGACCAAAACATTATTTTGATTTTTCTAGTTTTCTAAATTAAGTCTAAAAATTATTCTTCACAAGTCCGAGTTGAACGAATCTTACTACCACTTTTTCAACAACAATTAAAATCACATCACGCGTCGTAACCGTCCGACAGCAATAGCTAACTCATTTTCTTGATATTCCATCTGGACACGAGCATTCAAAAATATTTTAGATGCCTTGGCAGAGATCATAGCCTTTTCTGCTAAAGGATCAACCCGATAAGCACTCAGCCGATCTATATATAAGTCCATTGCATGGAAATAGTGCGCCTGACTTGCCTAAAACATATCCTCAGAATTGCATACGAGTCGAGCATTCCCAGCAACAGTGGCCTGCAACAATTCCATCTTTTTTTTCCTAAGGAATGAAGACAATGCATTGATTGATTCTTCCATAACTGCAAGATTATTCTTTCCTTGATAGCATATATATATAAAAGAAGCAACTTCAATTAATCAAGGTAGCGCACGGAGCACCCTGTGAACTTCAGAAAGAGCAACTTCAATTGATCTCACAGTACGATCCGCTTCAACACACCGGAAATGAGTAATCAAATGCTGCTCGCGACAATGACCCCGATATTCAAGAAGAAACATATCAGGCAGTCCGCCCTCACTTTGAATTTTCATTACAAGATGGTCTTCAGCCACTAGCCGTTCATGCCAACAAGAATTCTCGATATCAAACGTATCGCGTGCAAAACACATCACGGTTAAAAGGCGATTCAGATACCTTACATCTAAAACTAATCTCACACGATTAACCATGAAACGAGAGATAAGCACTTAAGAACTATTTACTCTGATAAATTAAGATGATTCTTATATACAACCAAATAACACGACACCCAAGAAAGAATTTACGAATCCCTAAAAAAAAGGTGATGATGGTGGTAGCCCTCTTAAGAACGCTCAGCTATAAACGAGCGGCAATGTGCAATGTCTTGATCCAAGTCTTGCATCATCAAAAGAACTTCACCATATTGAGTAGTAGAGACTGTAAAAGCATTACGCGTTTCTAAAAGCACTTGATGAACCTTGAGCATAACATCATCAGAAGCGCGGGCTCCCCGATCCATATCAAGCGTATCCTTATGCTCCTCATAAGCTTTACACGCTCTATCCAGAACGATCAATCGATGAGTCTGTAACATCCCCACCTCGTCCTTTAATACCAATAAACGAGCTAATTCTGCCTTCTTATCGGTAGGATGAACAAGAGCGGATACAACACATAAAGTTAGAGTACATCCGTGCAGATTAGGACCCGCTTGTTGAGTAATAAATGCACGATAATCATCTATCACCCGGTCAATATCGGTCGTCATAATTATTGATTCTTGAAATAATCGCTCAGCCTTATTCCGAGCAGAGATAGTATCATCCAGCACGCGCTGTACTTCTTGAGCTACTCGTCCGGATGCGTGCATCTTTTGAGCCATTGAGTATGTCTCGGACTGCTCATCAAACTGCGCACGGGTAACTGCTCTGTTTACCATCCTAACTTCCCGGAGCATTTCCACTTCAGCTTTCACCAACAACAGACGAACTAACTCGTAATATTTTTCATAAGGAATGACTAATGTTGGCACAGGAACCAAAGACAAAACATAACCATGTAAGTGACGAGCCATCTGCAACAAACCACAATTCATAAATAAAGATAAAGAAAGAAATTTCAAAGATACTGACTGAAACAATCCTATCTATCCCTATTTATAGAAATAAAACAACTAATTGCTGCTCAACCATAATAATAAATGCAAAATAATTGAGTAATAAAATATGTCTCGCATAACAAATAAAAATAATAATAATAATAATAATCAAAAGTTTCTTGTCCAACCCAAATAAAAGAAAGAAATCATTGTTCAAAGCCAACTCATAAAGCAACTAAAATTAATTAATGTCCAAAGCGGCAAGCTCTGCTCTCTTTTTAACAAGACGCGCGTTGACCTCGTCAGCAGCAATCCAGGCAGTCTTTAGCTCCTCAGTAGCTCGACCAACGTCCACTATTAGTTGATCATATGCTTCCTTCTTGATATGAGCAACATTAAGCAAGCGCCTGTATTCCTGATCCAGCTCTTCAATCTCACGCGGAAGTATGTTTCGCGCATTATGACTCGCTTTTTCCACGTCCAGTAAATTTTTTAGCCACTGGATGGGAAATTGAAAAAGTAAATAGGTTTGAATAAGAGTGTCCCACTTCTTCAGCATAGCCGGATCGATAGGAGTTTCTTCCGCATGAGAAAGGCCGTCTGCTATGTCTAACAAATCCTCTTTGGTCACAACTAAAGAGCTAGCAAGCATCCCTTCATGAAAACATATATGGCCGAACCTTTCCACTATGAGTCAATAATTGGCCACTTTAGTAGAAGGAACCCAGAATCCATGCACCAGCTCGAAGCGGTTGTCAACACCAGCTTCCTCCGCCATAATAGTACGAGGATATCGAAATTTAGGATCCTCCAGGGTAGCCATTAGTTCAGCATCAGCATCCACGCCGCGAGAGACTTTAGGAGCTGTCTTGGAAGGTTTCTGCCGCTTATCATTAGCACTTCTGGACTCACTGCCTTTGACCTGCAAGTTCGAACCGCTCCCTTTCCCATGGGCACCATCCCACTTTCCCATGTTCTAAGGAAATAAGAAAGAAAGCATAAATAAACGCTTCAAGATAGTAATAAAATTATGATAACGATAAAACAACGCACAACACATACCGGATCGGAAGACGAAGGAAGATTAACAGGAGAATGAACCGATCGATGGGAAGAAGAAGAAGAGCTCGATGCGGACGACTCTGGATGACCTGGTGGGAAGCAAAGGAAAGAAGGAAAGGAAGAAATAAAATAATTTATCAAAAAAACGCAAGAAACGGAGAAGTATATATAGATCACAAAGTGTATTTAATAATTACAACAGAATGTTCTGACTGGCATGTGTCAATGTTCAAGCTCAACAAGAGGTAGTATGGTATTACTCACGAGATTTGGAAGACGAAGAACTCTGATTCTCGGTTCTGCCTTTAGGCTCACTGACCTCCTGGGAATAGTCATGAACAGAGTGGTCCAACTCATATTCACTCGCCGCACCCATCATATCTGAAGGAGTATGGAGAGGGTGGCCAGGATCCGGAACCGTCTTCACGATGAGAGGACGAGTAGAGTGCAGAGTCACACAGGTAGAAAGCACTTCAGGACCACTTTTACCGACCGAACGCCCCAGTTGCGTTCAACGCGATCTATGAACGAACTAGAGGAAGGCGACCCCGTTTTCGGAGCCTGCGGAGAAAACGTATGGGAAGTATAGTAGAGCGTGTGGAAAGTAATTGTGGAACAGGCAACACACTAGCGTCTCGTTTCATATTCTTAGCCAGCCGGTCAGCCCTCCACTCGTCATGGGGTAGATTAATATATTCTTCAATGAAAAGTACCCTAGGATTCCATCCAATAGGCGGGGAATTCTAAAAGAGCATGACACAAACAAATATAAAATGGACTAATGGAAGATCTGGTCGAAAACAAAGAAATAATGGAAGAAATAATACCTTAGCAGGAAGAGACGTGACAAGAGGGATCTCCAGAGGCTTTACCGGCGGAGGACGCCTTTTCTTCTTAGAGCTTGATAAGGGAGGTAAAGAGCCACCTTTCTTGTCCTTCTGAGGAGACTCATCACTCGGAAGAGGGTCCCAGCTAGTGACAAGCGGATTGAGAGGACGACCTTTATTTCTCGAGGAGAGCTTGTACCTCTTAGAAATCTCGTCACTTAGTTTCATGCGACCCGACGCGTGAATCTCCTTGAAATCTTCCTTGGTCATAGCCGGAGGAACGTATGGATCCTGAAGGAGAAGATTTAACACATTCCTTTTAATGTCGAAGCGATATACGAGCCATTCATTGGTAACGCTGACTTTCCGCTGAGATTGAGGCTGAAAGAAATCAAAGTGACATTGTCGATCACTCATCCGAAAACCATCCTTAAAAACAAAGCGATTAAAGCTCTTCCGGATTTCTATTTCCTCAGAAAAAGAAGAGGGAGGAGGACTATAAGGAACCCCTTGATCGAAGCCGAGCTGACGAGCAACGCGAATGGTGTTATATGCCTCGGATGAAAACTTCCCACCGTGAAAACCGGGGAGACGCCTGACAGAGTAGATACAATGATGTCAAAATCCTCGAGTGAAGGCATATCCGCGGAAGATATCCTCCGCAACGACTTAATAACAAAACTATAATGCAAGGAACCAGTACGACCGTCTTGGTAAGAGATAGGGTTGAAATCGGCTCCCTTATCCACGAAATCCTTGACCTTGGCCTTAGCCAGAAAACCCTTCTTGTGATAAAGGGTCATCCGAGGATGAGACTGAGGCATTTTTACCAGTCGCTTAGAGCCATCCTCCTAAGTAGTCTCTTCTTGCCACGAAAGAGCAATGGGATTAAGTTGAGGAGGCCTGTATAAAGGAAAGCTCTCCCAAGTCCATGCCTCGATGAAGTTAGCAGGAAAGAAAGTCTTTACCTCATGAGATCCATCCACATGACGAATATCACGTTCCAATAAATCCATATGATGATATAAACCGTCCAGAAACATGGGGAAAAGCGGGAATGATACGCCGCGGGACATCAATACTGCCATAGGGATGAGTTCATTCTAATATCCCTGGGACTGTACTCGAACACATCATGGCATAACCAAAAGAGAAGGAAAGCTTCTAACTCTGCTCGATCCGACTCCCCTTCTCGAGGAGGTACACCCTCTCGTTCACCAGAAAGCATAGGGGCCCAATACTTAATCCAGCAAGAGAAAGAAGCGCGGCGTTGCCCAGACTTGGGTTTCTGGTTGCCCTTCGCCGCCTCTATTTCCCTCATATCGTCGGACTCTTTAGCGGTGGATGACTTTGTACGAGCAGCCTTAATAGCGGACCCCATAAGTTTCGCGGAGGACGAAACATTAACCGGAGAACTATGCGTATCAGACGCGACAACCTTGCCTTTTCTTCTATTTCTCGAGTCCTCCACCTCGTTCTGAGCTTCATCTTTGACTTCCCCTGGCGATTGGAACGTTATAGAGTTCGCCTTGGACGTAATTAAATGATCGCGGAAATCTTTATCACTTTGATTCAAAGACTTATAAAGACAGCAATTTTCGAAGATTGTATCACCATGGACAGGTAAAGCAGTAAGCGACACTACATCTTCCAGGACTGGAGTGGCTTCACCCCAAGAGAATAGAAACGTATGAGGGTCGATTCCCCAGTGCGCGCATAAGCGGACCAAGCTGTCATGATCTCGTCGGACGTATCTAAACTTCGAAGCGTCTATAGCAGCTTCTATGCCTAAAGATTGGATAATTCTTTTATGGTCCGGATTGGAACGAATATAATCCACCTATGGGTCCCAGGCGACAGGAATTTCAGCAGACGAACGCATCTTGATCGAAGGAAAAACATAATCTCCCCTATGAACTGCTAAACGGGGCATCTCCTCAGAGGCGGGAATTGGAGGCACTTCTGCTTGAGGGCGGATGAGCCAACCTGCAGACGTGGACGGAGGAAATGGATGGGGGTTTAGCATGCGTGAGATCCAGTTGTCATCAGCCGGAAAAAGAGTGGAGCCATCGTCCGCTGTAGGTGGCCGAAGGAGATCTTTAAGCCGAGGGCTGCTCCTTATCTCTTCTATTATGTAAGGCAATAAAAAGGGTGTAGTAAAAAGAATGAAGATTGGAAGGCGGGGTCTCCTTTATTTATAGAGGGGTAAAAGGAAGAACGGTTACTTGAAAAGTCAGTAACTGCAACATCCCAAGAGTCGTGAATTCAAAACTGCTTAAATCCATCAGTCATAACCGTTAGGTTGACATATCAATGTGTGACTGTTGACATGGTCTTCGACCAGTCAACAGTCAGGGGACTAATGTTGATACATTAAAATAACCAATCCTAAAATAGACGGTCCCTTAACCTATCAAAGGTCCTTTTAGGATAGAAGGACTAGGGGACTAGGCCTTACCCATAAAGATTGGATAGTTATAGTCCATCCAAGAATATATTAGACTAGTTGGGCTTTGGTCCAAGAAGAAAGCCTCTTAGGGTTTGATAATAACTTAAGGAAAGGGAAATGGTAGTTTAGTAATATATTAATCTTATGGGTGTTTATCCATAAGAAGGTCATTATAAAAGGGGAAAGAGGGCACACTTATTGGGACATCATTAATTCACCATTACTTCTCATAAACCTCTCTACACTTTGGAGTACTTTCTGTGATTAGGGCTAGTTCCTACTTCCCACGTTTTACCCCATCAACAATTAACATATTTACTAAGTTCATGCATGAAATTCTACTACTCTTTTTGGGGATCGGTGTATGTGGAACCATACATAAAAGAGACTATAATTTCAGTAGCAGCACCAATGCCAGAACTAATAATATCTTTCGCGAAAAGATGATTTGTTTGTTACTTCAACTAATATGGATTCCGGTAATGATGAAGATATTGTTGCTGATGCTAAGGTTAGGAAATAGACAAAGAAGTTTATGCCCTAATAACAGTGGCATTATTCAGACTCAAGCTCTTCCAAATTTCACTAATGGCAATCACTGTGACTCACAAACAACAAAAAAGGGCACAAACATGGACAGTCATGAAATCAACACTACCAAGGGGTTAAGGTATTTTCTAAACATTTTTTATAATTTTTTCTTTTCCTCTGGTTTAGTTTTTACTCAAAAATGTAACTCTTAGCTTGGAATGTTCAAGGAATTGCAAACAAGTTCACTAAACAACAATTTCATAATCATGTTAAAACCCAAAACCCTGATTTCATATTCTTATGTGAAACCAAAATTGATGAGAAAATGATGATTTCTTTTGCTCAATCTGTTCTTTACCATAATTATGAGTGTACTAATAGGAAATGATTCTTTATTTCGGCGATTAATGAAAGTGACCCTTCGAGAGGACAAGGACGGTTATGTTTTTTCTACCAAACAATGTTTTACTTATATCCAAGATTTGAATTATGAGGTCAATCACAAGAAATGATCGTGGCCAATTTTCACGAAAATAATGGCAGTTCGATAGTTTCGGTGAAAATTGTTTTTGAAAAAAGAGTTTTACAATTCGGTTATAATGATGGTTATTTTTCTACCCAACCCATGGAATAAAAGAGGGGGGGGGACACCAAAAAACGGTCATAATATACGGGTCTGGTCTTGATTCTGTAGATGACACAAACCCTTTTTTTAAGTATTGGTGTTTAAAAATTTTATACAGACGTACATGGTTTAGTGGAAAATTTAAAGGCGTTGCTAATCTAATATATTGTCACCCAACCATGGATATATTTGATAAGAAAAATAAATCATAATATTCACCAATAGAGTACACAAGTCTATACCATAACTATTACTCCCTTGAACCCTTTTGGGGCCCGTTTCTCGAAAATTTGTCGAAATTTCGCCCGATAAATCATTCTGTCTGAGATCAACAGTGTTAGATTCCTTAGTCTTCCAATCGGGAAAGGTATTTTTCCGATGAACTGGTAACCAAAAATGTGTTATAAGTTGTTGCGATAAAGATTTCAAGGTTTCAAGACTATCGCCTAGTTAGCAATTCGCCGAATCGCAAATTTTTCCGTATTGGTCGGGAGCGAATGATACGCCCGTCCCACTGAACTCCCGACCCTAATACGCGTGTAATATGGGGTCTCCGAATAAATCGTGAATTAATTGGATTCGCGAATTGGTCGGCCATTTAGTTCGTCTCAGTTATTCATCGAGAACTCGGCCCAGTTAACCCATTTGTGGGTTAATGGGAGTAAATTCAAAAATTGTGTACGAAGAAGGTCGAACCCATGACTTCCTGCTTCTTAACTTGGCCTACATCCACTAAACTGCAAGTTCGTTGGTGTTAATAGTTTATTATGTTGTATATATATACAAATTTAAATGTAAATTATACTATTTTCTACCCTAACTAAGTAAAAATATTAATTTTTATAATTTAATATGTGCCGAATTTTCAGTATCGAACTCAAATTAGTAAATCGAATTATACACGTACGTATGCCGTTCCGAACTACTACTGTACTACGAAGCGTTGACCGGCTTTTTGACCGAATTTAGATTTTGCGAATCCGTATAATACTCATACGTTTGCCGTTACATACGTTTGCCGAATTCCGAACTGTTAACTAGGGACTATCGAGGTAACCAATAAATGCAAGAACCGTCCAAAATAATGTATTGTCATTGAGGTACAATTCAGTAACTCTGAATAATTGAATCAGCATTGACCCATTTCACCTATTATCGGTTAAATCCAGATGTTTCAACTACAAACATTCTGCGATTCGGAGCTTCTCCTTGCAATAATTACCGGATACAATCAAATGTTCTAAAGTTGCTATAACTACTTCCAACACAACAAAACCAAATGCTACGATGCCAATAATAACACAGTACTAGAGTGAGACTAATACCATCAAACAATCTCTTAGAATTCTTCCGCCAGATTAAAGATAAAAACAAAGAGTAATTTCCTTTGATGCAGGTAGCCTCATCCAATTCTCCACAAATCCCAGCAAGCATCCCTGTATTTTCACAGAAGAGAACAAATATCAACTACAAAACCCATAACAAGAATATCACTATTCAATGAACATGCATAAACAAAACTAGTTCACATGATGGCAATTATAGACAAACATGTTGAAAATCATGAAACACCACAATATTCTTCATCACTTTTACTAAACGCCGCTTAGGAGATTTGATACCTTTCTTCTTTTAATAATGAAAAAAGCTAAACATGTTAGCTAATCAGTGCTTCCTTTAATTTGATGCCATAAGAGTATAATATGTCCTATTGCATTAGCAATAAACAATGTTAAGATCATGTTGGCACATGAAGAACATATGCATACAGAGTAATTAAAGACCATACTCACAGTGGGGATATTTTCTCTTTATGTAGATCTGACGATGTACAGGAAAGAAGAAGAATATTTAGGAAGTTGCCTCATAAAGGGAAGAAGTGAGGCCGACACCGCATGACCTAGCTCAAGGTAGTATTATAGTGTTACCATTTGTAAATAAAATATTAGATTTTCAAAATTATTAGTTGTTGATCACTAAGTATGGATTATCATGAGTCCAAAGCTAAGCATGGACCATCAAGTGAAAACACAACTAATTAATAAAAATCATTATTTCAATTTCGATTCAATGCAAACAATCATAAAAAGAATTGTAAAATTAACTAAATAGAAATTACCACATAATTGTTGGAAAAATAGCTTCCTCCGTCGCCTCAGCCGTGGGGTCTAGCTCCTCGTGTTGTAAACATGCTCAAGATATATATTCATGGCCCAAAGTGTTTACGAATGATGAAAAATAGAGAAAATCAATTAAACCGGGAATTTGCAACGCTTTTTAGGCGTTATAGATTCTCTGTTACAAAGTATACGTTGCAAATTCAAAATAAGTGTTGCAAATTTGAAAATATGTGTTACAAACAACTGTCGTAGTCAATGTTGATAAACGACAGTTCTCGACAGCTAATGTTCTTCGTGTTCTTCTTCACCGGTAGAACTAGTTTTTTCTCTGCAACTTGATTTTTGTCGTTCTGTGACTCTTAAAATTTCCCCAAACTTCCCCTGAATATCAAACCAGGAATTTAAGCAGAAGTCGCAAAAATTGCTTCAAGAGGAAGAAGAAAGGCTCCCTATCCAAAAGCCGAGTGTCGATATCAACTGGGTTGCATTATCCAAAAATGGGGAGTCCTGAGTAATTTTAGGGGGTGCCTTTAACTATTCTGGGGAGTGCCCTGAGTAATTCTCCGGTGTGCCTTCAACACATTTCTGGTATGCCTTAAGTAAATTCTCCGGGGGTACAAAATATCACCTTTCGAGCCAATTTTTCCACACAAGTTTTTTTTCTCCAAAAACAACTAAAAAGATATAAAACACCATAATAAGTACAAAAATAAGCACTAACAAAATAGATAATTGAGATCAAATCATACAGAAAAAATGTGTTTATCATAGACCAAAGGTCCGTGTACTTGATTGTATAGAAGAGTTCTTGAACGATCTCAAAAAATCAATATCCCATATCAATCTAGTCATATCGGAATTAAGAGGATCTGAATTCAATCAAGTGTGAACTTTCAATCTATCTCTCAAGATATGAAATTAACGAGAACAAGTCTTGTTGTTGATCTCGAACAATAAGGACTTAAACTATCTAGAATAATTCATGTACTACTTGTACTGTTCCTATATAAAGATAAACAATATAATGCGGAAAAGGAAAAACACAAGGCACCAGAAATTTTGTTAACGAGAAAAATTGCATCTGCAGAAAAATCCCCGGACCTCGTCCAGCTTGAAAAACACACTTTATTAAACCGTTTCAGACACTATCCTTCTATCAAACTTCGGACTGGAATGTAGTTGAGACATAATTAACCTCAAAGCAATTCAACTACAGTCGAGTTCCTTACGTCTCTTGAACCTCGCAAGATTTTACGCACTTGATATTTTTAGATAACATCATTTACAACCTAAGAATTGCTTCAACCTCAGTGAAGACTTTTGATACCTATCTGCCACTAACAGAAAAGTGTATTTGTTTTCTCTTTTGATATATTTCAATCTAGGTTTGGAAACCTGTTTGCAGTAGACAAAGTTCAGCAAACCTCACGAATCCAGAACGCTTCCACTCTGTTAGCAGAGAAGCCAAGATTACTAACCACATCTCAATAAAAATCCAAACAAATCAAATAACATTGTCGATATCTATCTTGAGGAATCACAAAGTTTGAGACGAACAAAAATTTGTGATTTCTATGTATGTTGTTCCTGATCTAAATCTCGTAAACTTCGGTGACCAGTAGAACAAGATCCAGATACAAGAACTATCAGGTAAAAACATAGTGTTACCGGGCTTCACGAATTCCTATGTGAAGTCTTCAAAGTCATAACTTAGAATACAATATTATGAAGAACCTAGGTTATAGAGGATGACTTCATCTTTGCAACTAGGACACAAGTATGTTGTGGATTAAGAAATCATGTTGCAAGTGTCTCTCTATTTAGATTTTCAATACTACAGATAGCTTTGAATTCAAGCTAAGGTTAGCTTGAGATCCAAGCAAACACTTACCCACTTTAGATGAAATTCTTATTAGAAATTCTTGTAAGCATGTGAAAATTCCTCCTTAAAATTGCACAAAAGAATATGCGTTATGGTCTAGGGTTCTGGAACCGTACACAATGAAAGTCCATAGAGGAAAGTATTCCCTCGAACTTACTAGCACTAGCAGTGTTCAATAACACCATGATTTTGTGATAAAGTTGTCTTACAAGTATTTATGAGAGTTGTACAAAAGAGAACATAGTCATATAGAATAGTTTGTGACCTTCTGATAATACTGAAACTTGATAAGTTTGCAAACAGGCTTCTCGAATCACTAGAAGTTCGCGAATTCAGGCAATAGGATTTTGCAAACCGGGTTTGTAAACCTTGGCAGTTCGCGAAGTCAGTTGGTAGGGGTTTGCGAACCTTCCTTATTCCCGAACTTCAGATGTAAGGGGTTGCAAACCTATACAGTTCGCGGAATTAAACTAACTAGGTAATACATACAAGTATGTGTACCTTGCGCCAAGCAGTTCTAAATCTCTCATAATTCATTTTGATACATTCTCAATAGTTATAGACAATATACACTCTTGCGGATTACCCGTGACTAACAATGGTTGATTAACATCTTTACTAAGTTCATGCATGAAACTCCACAACTCTTTTTGAGGATCGGTATATGTGGAACCATACATAAAAGATATTATAAGCTCAGCAGCAGAACCAATGCCACAACTAATAATATCCTTCCCAGAAAAATGATTCGTTTGTTACTTAAACTAATATGGATTCCGGTAATGTTGAAGATACAGTTGCTGATGCTAGGTCAGGAAAGAGACACAGAAGTTTATGCCCTAACAACAGTGGCATTGTTCTGACTCAAGCTCTTCCAAATTTCACTAATGACAAGCAGTCACTGTGACTCACAAACAACAGAAAAGGGCACAAATAGGGACGGTCATGAATCAACATTAAGGGGTTAAGGTATTTTCTAAACATTTTCATAATTTATTCTTTTCCTCTGGTTTCGTTTTTACTCAAAATGAAACTCTTAGCTTGGAATGTTCAAGAAATTGCAAACAAGTTCATTGGACAATAATTTCATAATCATGTTAAAACCCAAAACCGTGATTTCGTATTCTTATGTGAAACCAACATTAATGAGAATAGGATAATCTTTTTTTGTTCAATTTCATTACCATAATTATGAGTGCACTAATAGGAAACGATTCTTTATCCTAGCTATAAATGAATTAGTGCCCCTTCGTAGAAGAGAAGGACGGTTATGTTTTTTCTATCCTAGTTATGTTTTTTCTATCAAACAACGTTTTACTTATATCCTAGATTTGAAAAATGAGGTCGATCACGAGCAATGATCGTGGTCAAATTCCACAAAAATGACAGTAATTTGGTAGTTTCGGTGAAAAATGGTTTTGAGAATTGAGTTTTACAGTCCAGTTATAACAATCATTAATTTGCTACCCAACCCATGAAATAAAAGAGGGGGAAAAAACCCAAAAAACGATCATAATATACGAGTCTGGTCTATAGATGACACAAACTTTAACCCTTAAGTATTAGTGTTTAAACTTTTACATGGATTAGTAGAAAATTTAAAGCCGTTGTTAATCTAATATATTGTCACCCAACCATGGATATATTTGATAAGAAAAATAACAGAGTACACAAGTCTGTACCATAACTATTATTACTCCCTCGGCCCCCCGAAAGAGTCCCGTTCCTAGAAAATTAGTCGGAAATTCGCCCAATAAATCATTCTGTCTGAGATACAACGGTGGCAAAAATTTAGTCTTCCAATTATGAAAAGTAAGTATTTTTTTCCGATGAACTGGTTACCAAAAATGTGTTGTTGAGATAAAGAGTTCAAGGTTTTTTTTTTTTTATCGATAAGAGTTCAAGGTTTCAAGACTTTTGAAGTAACCAATGAATGCAGGAACAGCGCATATCAAATAATGTATTGTCATTGAGGTACAAATCAGTAACTCTGAATAATTGAATCGGCATTGACCCATTTGATTTATTATCGGTTAAATCCAGTTGTTTCTCAACGACAAACATTCTGCAATTCGTATAGGAACTTCTCCTTGCAATAATTACTAGATAAAATCAAATATGTTCCAAAGTTGTTACTACTTCCTACGCAGCAAAACTACATGTTGCAATGCCAATAATAACACAGTACTAGAGTGAGACCACTACAAGCAAACAATCTCTTAGATTTCTTACGCCAAATTAAAGATAAATACAAAGAGGAATCGTTGTGATTTAGACCATCAATTATGCAACTACTTTGATGCAGGCAGCCTAATC
The DNA here is from genome assembly GCA_023531105.1 of Papaver atlanticum. Classification (NCBI taxonomy): domain Eukaryota; kingdom Viridiplantae; phylum Streptophyta; class Magnoliopsida; order Ranunculales; family Papaveraceae; genus Papaver; species Papaver atlanticum. The sequence goes on along the minus strand of JAJJMB010010045.1, from coordinate 5,367,691 downwards.
CAATTCACCACCACAAATCCCATTCAGCATCCCTGCATTTTCACATAAGAGAACAAGTATGAACTACAAAACCCATAACATGAGTATCAATGAAACATGTTCATTATTCAATGAACATGCATAAATAAAACTAGCTCACATGATGCTAATTATGGACAAACATGTTGAAAATCATGAAACACCATCATATTCCTCATCACTTTTACTAAGCGCCGCTTAAGAGATTCGATACCTTTCTTCTTTTTAGAAAAGCTACACATGCTTTAGCTTACCAGTGCTTCCTTTAGTTTGATGCCGTGAGATATGTCCTATTGCATTGGCAATAAACAATGTTAAAATCGTGTTGGCACATGAAGAACATATGTATACAGACAGTAAAGACCATACTTACAGTGGGGATATTTGCTCATTATATAGATCTAATGATGAAGAGTATTTAGGAAGTTGCCTCATAAAGGGAAGAAGTGAGGCTGACACAGCATGACCTAGCTCAAGGTAGTATTATAGTATTAACATTTTCAAACAATTGCATTCTATTATGCTCAACTATCTAAACCTAGATCATGCTGGCAGCTTCACTTGTTCCCTTGAGACATATACTTGCAGTCCGTACACACACAACTCATTTCTCTTCTCTCAAAAAACTTGAAAATTGCAACATACAGGCTCTTAGTAGGATAGCAAGAAACCCTAGCCAGATGCAGCACCCTTGTGAATTACATAATTGTGTCATCATATATTTGAAAAAAATTCTGTACATCCCAAAATATTGAAAGTAAAATGAAGATAAACAATGGCAACATAAGACCTGTTTATGAAACAAACAATCAAGTACTTTCTGAAAGATTGCAAGAAAAAACTTCACAGATGACATGGGCACAAAAAGGTATTACAACTTGTTTGTTATACTAACTGTGCAACTTGTTTGTTGCTTTCTCTAATCATAGCTAGATTTCAAAAAAACCATAACTAGACGAAGAAACGGTTTGAAAAAAGGAGTTTATGGAGAAATTGGAAAGATGCTTGAAGAAACGGTTTGAAACATAGAAAAATAGTAAAATGAAACTTATCAACATTTTGAACAGCATAAGGTGCATACAATTCACAGCATTAGAAATGAATAAGGAAGAGAATTACTATGTGTGTATAGATGCTTGGGAAGAAAAGAAATATGAATAACAATGTAGAAAACCTAAATATAGATGTTTTGATAACAGATCCTGGGTGAAGGATTTGTTATTTATAGAGAAAACATACTATGAGAGAGAGAGAGAGATATGTGATTCATGTGAATGTAAAGAAAGAAAGAATAAAAAAAAAGAAAAAAGAGATGAATCTTGAATCATAAATAAAAGAGTCTGATGAACAACAACACAGCCTAAACATAACATGTACAGCTATACAGTAGTAGACTTAGTTGTATATAACTGGTAATATTGAGATTATAGGGTTATAGTAATAGTGACTTGAGCTGGGTAGTGGGGGGACACTAGGGCGGCCATGGCAGGTGCTGTACTTTTTTTCTTTTACTAGATTACAAATGGCTTTAGTTTTCTTGGACAGAGTGATTTGCAATTATTGGATCAAAATTTTGTGGGTACCGATGCATTTTTTGTGTTTATGTATGTGAGGCAAAAATGTAGTATGTCAAGTCCTTTCTTTAGTGCTAGGGTTCAGCTAGGTTTAATTGCCGAGGACAATCTGTGACCTCAGAGCTATCCTTGCTTGTTCTTTTTTTCTTTAACATGCTATAGCAGTATAGCTTTTAGCTGGCCATTGAGGTACATTTGGTGAGAGAGAGAGGAAAGGATTATTAAGCATTGCATTTTAATTGCAGAGACTATGAGTTACCCTTAAAAACCTTGTTTGCCATTGTTATAAGTACTACCAAAACAAGCTTTTGGATTACATCTGCGGAGAAATTTCTCATATCCAAGATCCACTCTTGTATGTGCAGTTCCCTAATCCCCCTCCATTTTCAACTCCACTTTCCCATTTTCCCATTGTTGGGGGTACCGGATGAAACTTGGCCTCAACTGACAGGAAGTGATATCAATTGTTTGAACCATGTGTTAGACCAAAAATTCTGGACAAACCGTCCAGACAGACCACGAGAAAACCGTATAGACACAATTAAACCCTAAAGCAGGATCCCCTGTTTTCCCCAGCAGGACGGGACCCACCATTCGTGTTTCTATGCGGTTTTGGTGTGATCTAAAATACAATGACCTTTGGTGTGGAAATGTAAAATACCGACAAGTTATCCACAAGTTCACAATTGATGTAAATACTATTCATGCTTCACTACTTAACCTGACTATCGAAAAATTGCAACCTTAGCCTGGTGGTCCGAAGCAATTGCTTCTCAAAAAATTTGCTGGTCTTCAAGTATTTTGTTACCTTATACGGCCATTATAATATTTTTACAATTATCTTATATGAACATATTGTTGAGATTATTAGTTCTGTTGGAGTAACAATTAGAGAAGGAGAAGAACTTCTTATTGATAAAGAGACATCCTATATTACATACACATAATGTTCTTTATATACATGTAAGGGAAAACCTAGTCATCTAATGGACCGCACATCCATGGGCCATAGGCCCTATAATACTCCCCCTTGTGCGGTTCAACAATGGAACTTCAGATGTAGTGCTTCACATATAGTGTTTCGAATATAGTTCTTCTAATGTCGTTGTCTCCTTGATGACTTGTGCCGAAATCAATTGCCTTACTAAAACTTTGATAAGGAAAAACCCAGTGGGATAAAACCTTGGTACATCTCTTCACATGTAGTACTTCACATGTTGTCTCCTACTTTACATGTAGTTCATCACATGCAATACGATCTTCAAAGATTGACGAGTCTAAGTTAATTGCCTCGTTAAAACTTCGTTAGGAAAACCCAGAGGGACAAAACCTGAACTAAAGAAAAAAAGTACAATATTAAGCAAACTTAGAACATAGTTGGACTCCAATATGTTGCCTCACTAAAACCTTGACAAGGAAAACCCAGTGGGATAAAACCTTGACGGAGGGAAAAGAGTACAACGTGACAGATGCAAGTAAAGGTGATCCGTTACAGATAATAACTTTGCTCCGTTGAAGTTGACTAGTTGCCTCACAACTCTTAAGGCAGAAAATCCCCGTGGGAAAGACAATAGCCTTAGCTGGGAAATTACATTCCCGTTGTTTGTTGTTGTCTCATTAAAAACCTTGCCGAGTAACAAAACCCTGTGGGAGAAAGTAACCTCGGTGAAAGAAAATAGTTCAACACACCATTAGATGCTCCCCCTGATGTCAGACAATTTTCATTAGTCTAATGCAGTCAGAAGGAGTTTATCACACTTTATTTTGGTGACTTGAATGTTTATAAGACCATGTTGTTGATTCTGGAAGTTACGTTGCTTAATAGAATATCGCGTTTCATTTCTTTGATTCAGATATTTTCAGTAATATCAACGCGATCTTTATGTCTTCATCATTCAACATACTTGATGTTTTTAGTGTTGTCTCGCTAAAAACCTTATCGAGTAACAAAACCCTTTTGGAAAAACTATTCTTGATCGAATGGAAAAAGAGTACAACACATCTTCAATTTCGAAGTAAAATATGTCGACATCATATCCTTGGATCCTCCCCCTGATGTCGGCACCTCTCTCTGATTGCTTTCAGAGTTGTTCCAGACAGTTCCTTTAGTCATGTACTTTTCGAAAATGAATATCGGTAATAACTTAGAAAATAGTCTACCATAACTCCCCTGATTACTTTCGTTGGAGAAGATTTTTTCCTTCATAATCAACAACCTTTGGATTGCCGTTCCTTTAACATTCCTTGTTTATGTCTTTGCAGGAATAAAACAAACTCATGTCAGTGGTTACTTTTAAGTATATGATTACGTTCATTATACCATTCCAATAACGTTGCGTTGCCGCTGAGCTATATCTAGCTAACAAGTTCACTGAGGATGTAACATTTGGTCGAGTACATTATGCTAAATACAACAATGCCTCTATTGCACTTAGATAAGGGAGTTTCATATCCCAACACATCTTCGTCATATTTCTTTAGACGAAATTGTCATTTACTTATTTTGTACTTCAACTAATCATGGGAGTGCTATCAGGATGCATGTCTTTGTTAAATTGCTAGACAACTTTAGACATATGCAAACTGGTGGAATAATATACCACAAGCTCAGTATTCGGTCGAGCTTTCCCCAGATTTTTCATCTCAAATTCGGATTTCAAATAGCTCTTAAGGTCTTTTATTACATCAAGAGTAACCATCATGTCTGTACCATCGACATAGATAGCTACAATTCCAAATCAAGAACTTTCTTGTGAATACGCAAGGAAAAATAACTTACTTGTCTATCCCCTCCAAATCAAATATCCACTTAGATGGGTATACCACATCCGCCTGATTACTTTAATCTATAAGTGAGCGTTCTATCTAACTGTAAACGCACTTTGTGGTTTAGAGTCACTTGATTTGGGAAACAAAAGGCTATCAAGTACTTTTGTAAATATCTACTATCTCTTGATTCTTTCAGACACGTAACAACCATATACATATGCTTCATTTCAAATCCTTTTGATATTACCAAGCTAACTAAGTAGCGGAACGCTATAACATTCATTACTAGAGGACAATTCCAGGGCTTTGTGAGAAACCTCGCGCCACAAGGCGAGTCTTGATACTTTGAGACTTCATTCTTCCCACTGTGCTTTATGAAAAATAATCATGTATGTCCCATAGGCTTTACACTTGGTTGGTTAGTACTACCACACCAAATACCTGTATATTTGTCAAAGAACCAAGTTCTACCTGGATTGTGTAGGCCAAATATGCTCTTTGTTGACATTAAATAATAAAAAGCATGGTTCGATCTCATACTGCTCTATTTCCTTGAGAAATTATATATAAAAATAATCATTAATATGCTCGCACGATCTTTCCATTGACTCGTGTGTGTTCTCATAATCCTTTAGGATTTCATTGTTCTCTGGAATCATTAAACTTCGGAGCGTCCTCCAGTATTGATTCATGGACATAGTCAGAGACAATCAAATGAGATGATTTCTTTAATGATACAAATTAGGTTGTGCCTTACTCATCTACTTCCTTTCTAGGTGAGTATTGATCGAACCTAGTGGTCTCTACATCTTCCTTTATGGAGCCATGGCCTCAACCACACTTCCACTAAGTGTAGTTGCAACACTTTAGTCTATGGTGTATATCCCTTATTGAGGATTCGTAACCTTTCATGTAGGTTTGCATCTAGTATGTGTGATCTCATTACTTTAGCGACATCAGTGTACATTCTGAAAATCGATTATTCTTTGTCACTTCACATTTACATTTGTGGAGTACTAGAATCAATATGAGACACAGTGGGAAAACACTACGAAAATTCATGTCGTTCCCTTAGAAAATACTTTTTGTTATCTCCCCCTAACGAAGGGAAGATTGTCTCATCAAAAATGACAACCCATAAATCTAGCGGTAAGAGATCTCCTACCAAAGGTTTTAAAAATGCGGATAATTGTTGGAAATTCTTGTCCAACATAGTCACTCGATCATTTTGATGACCCATCATAGTACGATGTGGAGTCGTAAGGGCACATATATAGTGCAACCAAAATTGCGTAAGAACAAAAAAATGTCAGGCTTATATCCAGTTACCAACTGGTACGCAAAGAATGGTTGACCAATTGTGGGTCTAAAACGAATAAGTGAAGATGCGTGTAATATTGCATATTCCCCAAGCAGTTAAAGGTAGGTTTGTACGCATAAGCATGCCTTAGGCACCATCTGTAACCTTTGATGATATCCTTTGCGAGACCATGGGGTATAGGATGCTTTACATTGATCCTATTAAACATGCAATAACTATCAAGTCCTTTTGATGTGCACTAGCTAGCATTTTCAAGGGGTGGTGAGCCCTTATATGTATAATATGTGCTAGTAGTTTTCCAAACGCAAAACTTCTTGGGAACTATAACTAGTTCAAAATGTCAAAACATTCACCAGATCCATAAGCCACTTTAATGGTCCGCATTCTGCATGAATATTTTTATAAATTTCACCTCGTTTTTTTTCTTCTAATATGTATTTTTTTTTTTGTTCCATTTGCATCTTAGGATGGTCCCGATCCTGTTTTACTGAAGACTTTGAGAAATGAGTGATATGCTCTCTTACTTAAAAGCATAATGGGAAGGGGGGTTATGAATCTAGTACTTTAGAAAACACTTATTGAGAGATATGCCGTCACTTTGCATTCTTTCAATCTTTTTCCCATTTTCGTTCATTCAAATAAAGTGATATTTGTATGAGTTCTTTCAAAACAATCATCATGTCACAACCAAAGTTGCTTTATGGTTATGCCCAAAGCCTGTATGAGTCAGTTCCCAACATTTCATCGTCGGAGTCAATATGGATTCAATAATCCAAATATTATAGTGAATTACACTGCACTAGATTGACTCATTAGTTTCTCTAAAATATAGTTCCTTCCAAATATATTAGAGACTATAAAATATGCAATCAATTACATTCTCATCATTGTGATGTTCCACATGATATCCATTTGCACGGGTTACTTGGGAATTTAACAAGGTGTGATTATCTCTCGGTACATCTATAGATTTTGCGACGTCTTTGTTCTATCTTAAAAACAAATTTTGAGCAGTGTTGCGCCCGATGATCTAATCCTTGTAGTCACATTATAAGGAAATAGTTCAACAACTAATTTAAATTCCTTAAGATTTTCGTGTAATAAGTGGTGTGACCTTATTACGTAACAAAAGAAAATCTATCTCATTTACTTTAGAGTGTTACCGTTCATGAAGATGATATACTTTTCATCATAATGTACGAATGATCCTTATAACTAAAGTACTTTTGAGTATATCTCAAGTTCTTTAGAGTATTTCAATCTCATGAAAATAATAAACTTTTCATTCCATAAGTGCAGACAATAAATTTAATTCTTCGCAAAAAAAAAAAATTCTTTATTTTAGCTAATGAAATATATGTCAAACTATCTTGTAGACAACATTTTAGGATCAAAATATAGAATCTAACCATACGAATTTGATTGAATAAAGGTAAGAAAAAAATGGGTAAGTGTATTGACTTGGCAAATTTCTTGTTGCCATTAATGTTGATGTCTAGGGCATGACTGATAGACGCATTTATGTGTCTATTTTCATCTCTATTGTGTATATTGTTAGTACCCATTTTTGTACTTATTATGGTGTTTTATGTGTTTGTACGTATTGTTGGGCAATAAACATTTTTGGAGAAATCGGCTCGAAAAGTTGATAAATGCAACCCGAATGACATTTGTTATTCGGACTCTCACTTTGGATAAGGGGTAACCCATTTCCAGGAAGCTACTAAACACAGACCGGGACTGGATAGGGGGAGGTCATCTTCTCAAATTCAAAAATAAATTTGGCGGGAAAATATATACACGTTTCTGGCAGTTTTGGTGGTAGTGATTTGGAGGAGTTTGAGGTCGATTAAACCTCTTATTTTCATAGGGTAGACTCCTTATGGGTCTAGGAATCTAACATGGGTGTTGAAATCGATTAAACTGGGCTCAATCGACGGATTTTTATCTCAACAGCAAAATATGGAAAGTCACGTGTGTGACCGATTTTAGGAAATTTTAGAGAGATTAAAGTGCTATAAACCTTCCCAAAGCTTTATATCTATCTAAGGAAGAGTTTAGAATCAAAAGGAAAGCTCAGAAACGCGTGGAAATCCTAAAACAAGAAATTGCCGCAACTTTGTCGTGAAGAGAAAGGAAGAGATTTTGGAAGATTCTGGAGAGATTTAATCGGTATTTTTGATATAAATAGATTGTTTGGGTCATATAGAAGGGGTGTCGAAAGTTAAGGGAAGTTTAGAACAACACAGAGCCGAAAAATCAAAGTTGCAGGAAACCCGCTGCTGCTGCTGAAGAAGAAGAACACGAAGAACTTCGACCCACACCGAACTGTCGCAGAAGCAGTCTTATGTTCAACTACAAAAAGCTGTTATCGTTTTTCACTGTCGTTGCTTAATACTTTCAGCGACCATTACTTTCCTTACAAAAAGCTTTATGTAACTACAGCTCGTCCTTCTTAATAAAAACACCTTATTTGAGCAATGAAATCAACTTTTGAGCATATTTCTATTATGAGGAGCTAAACCCCTTAGCCGAGGCAACGGAGGAAGACATTGTTCTATGAAAAGTGGTATATTTCTATTTTAATTATTTTTGCAATCTTTTACATGATTATTTGCATAGAACTAATATTGGAAAATTGATTTTTATTGAGTAGTTGTGAATTGTTTTGATGGAACATGCTAGGTTTTAAAACTTTTGATGTTTCATGCTTGATGTTTACAATTGTTACTTCAAAAATCTATTAGAGGCAATAAATTAGAATCACTTTAAAAGCAAGAATTGCATGAATATTGATTAGATTGTATCACTTAATTGGTCAATGGTGGAATCCAAAGTTTCGGTGTCTTTTTATAATTTGATACAAATTAGAGCCGAATTGGTTTAGTCAAAATATGGTCAACTATTTGGTCAAGACCTGGTCCATTGGGATGACAAGGTCATGGTTAATGAATATAAACAGATATGGTTCATTATATATGAAATATTCAGGCCCATTGATAATAAGTTTGAAACTATTAGTATATGAGCCCAAAACATATCGTTAACCCTAAAAATTGACAAAATTCTTCTTTCAACTGTTCTGATCGACAGACAAATGCATCGTCGTCCGATCATGATGAAATTTTTACAGTGGATTCACCACAATGTTTCGACAAACATATTAAAATTTAAAAGACATCCAACGGCTCTATACAAATATATTTATGACGCCGTATGACTGTTCCGATTCACGTTTTTGTGGACACGGCAGGAAATATCACATACTTTGGAGTATCTTCCATGGTTGGATATTTATGAAAATTTTAAAGTATCTTCATGAGAATAACTTATACCACATAGAAAAATTACAGAATAATCCAACGGTTAAAATTATACGAAACATAGGTTTTTCGACGATGTTATAATTAGGGTTTTCTAAACGAAGACAATTCTACTAAAATCCGAATTTGGAGATTACATCATATTCCGACTTGATTTAAATTTTCACAGAGTAAATAACAACTAATTGTGTAGAGCATACTAAATTTTCATGAAAATCTAACGGTAAAATATCTACGTTTGATAATCATGCTTTCGTGGAACCCTAATATATACTATGAAACGAAATTTCTTTGTTCAAAAGAATTACCTGGTAACGCATCCATGGAAAAAAAAATTCAACCGATCCAATATAGCTCTGCGGTATAGCTTCGTGACTATCGTAAAATTGCAACCTTAGCCTGGTGGTCCGAAGCAATTGCTTCTCAAAAATTTTGCTGGTCTTCAAGTATTTTGTTACCTTATACAGTCATTATAATATTTTTACAATTATCTTATAGGAACGTATTGTTGAGATTATTAGTTCTGTTGGAGTAACAATTAGAGAAGAGGAAGAACTTCTTATTGATAAAGAGGCATCCTATATTACATACACATAATGTTCTTTATATACATGTAAGGGAAAACCTAGTCATCTAATGGACCGCACATCCATGGGCCATAGGGCCTATAACAAGTCCCACATTGTTTGGATTATCTAAGATCCTGCAGTTTATAATCCTTAGGGGCCACTTCACTTATTGGTAATTGGTTTTGAGTTGGAAGCCCAACTGCTAACATGGTATTAGAGCCACACCCCTCTCAACACTACCCATGTGTCCGTAATTGGTTGTGTGGTTAATAATCCTCGGGCAATTCTATCATTCAAAGTCGGTTTTCGAGGTTAGTTAGGCGCGTAGATTTCTAACATGGTATCAGAGAAGGCTATCTGTGTAGAGTCATTTTGACCGCACCTTTACTCTGCATCACCCGATTTATTGTCCACGTGTTAGACCCAAACCTATATGTGAGGGGGCATGTTGAGATTATTAGTCCCACATTGTTTGGGTTATCTAAGATCATGCGGTTTATAATCCTTAGGGCCACTCCACTCATTGCCAATTGGTTTTTAGTTGGAGGCCCAAGTGCTAACATATATATCTCCATAACGGGTGGAAGGAAGTGATGTTTGAGTAGATAATGACGTCATTTCCAGCTAGATTAAGGCGGTTTTCAATTAGGCAAACTTATTTCGTGATAGCTACGCTAGTATAAATAGCCAAAAAGGCTATGCTTGTAAATCAAGTACAATGTACACAACTTTTACCGATCAATAAGAAATATTTTTCAGTGATTCTCTCTCTCTTGATACTTTCTAGACTGACAATCTGACTGCCAAAGAAGATAACCATAAACTACTGTTGATGGTGGTTTTTAGTTCAAGGGTAAAATCGTAAAACCCCGTATTTAATGCGTTGTCATCCTATAAAGAAACAAAATCCATTTGAAAGCAATGAGTGCATAAACCTCTTCGCTCACAGATGTATTGAGCAATTCAATATTGTTGATGGTGGTTTTTAGTTCAGGGATAAAATCGTAAAACCCTGTATTTAATGCGCCGTCATTCTGCAAAGAGACTGATCCGTTCAAAAGTAATGCGTTTTCAGACCTTTTTACTTACATATGTATTGAGCAATTCAACATATTTATGAAATTTATCCAGAATGGTGCATGAAGCAACAATCCCAGATATTCTGTAAATTTTAACCTACTGCATTATTCACTAATGCATGGCCTGCCTAGTATTTTCCTATGCTATGTTCCCAGCCGAACTCTCAATATTGGCATGACATGACGATTAATGTTCACTCGCAGTGGAGTAGCATAAATCTCCCGAAGTGTCAGTATTGAGACCTGCATGAAAACACTCACATAGGCTACACCACTCTATGATAATGAGATTTTCGTGTCAATGCGCTTTTTTGAAAGCTGGCACGATCGAAGCATTTAAATTCCTTAAGAAAACCTAGACTGACCATGTCACTCTTAAAAAAGGAATCATGGCCACACAACTTGGCCGGTCGATTCAACAAGCTTAGCTTCTTCCCAATCGAACTAGGCAATCTCCATGACGTCCACCGGTGGGCCCACTAGCACCCCAACCGATCGGATTTACTCTAGTTCACCCGCAACGCTCTTGAACGTTAGCCAGAACAGGGGTGATCGCGCTGTTGAAAAGGGAGCTCAAACGAGCTAAGACCGACCATAACGGTCTCAAATTCATCACATCCGCCCAACTTAGCTAGCCTAGTTGGACAGTTTAGATCTTCCTTGGAACGATCTAAGAGGTGTTGGTGTATTCACCGGTGACCCAACTACATCCCTAGTTGATCGACCTGCCCATGGCAAGCCAAGAGCGCATCAAACCGATCGCTCAAAGTAGGGTGAACGCGCTATTTCGGAAACCCTAAAGTCGCGTTGCGGCAGTGCGCTTCTATCACAAATTGATCACAACCATCCATCTTTGCCGGCAAAATCGAGTGGCTTATATTCAATTTTAGGCGACCCTGAAGATATCGGCGTGCTCATTGGCAACCCACCTTTGCACATGGCCGATCGGCCTGCTCAAACTAGCGCCCAACGCTTTCAATCGATCAGCCAAAATAAGGTTGGCCACACGGCTTCTAAACCCTAATTTAAATCAACGACAGTAGGCAACTGCCGCAAATCATCTCGTTCATCCAACTTCGCTAGCCTAGTCGGATGGTTTAGATTTATTTTCAGACGTCCAACAGGGTAACGCTGTGATCAACGGCCATCCCTCCTCCAAAGGGAATGATCGACCTAGTAGTAGTTCACCCATAGGGTTCTCAAACGATCGCCCAAAGGTGGCCGGTCATGCTACTTTTTTAAGACGTTCAATTCGCGACTAATTTGAACGAGCTCTAAAACAACGATGCTTCCTGCACATCGATTATTTTCAGCTGCTTGTTTAAAAGCGATGCTTTATATACATCGATTATAAGTGATGTTTTATAAATTTTGATTTCACAAATAATTTATTATTTGACCTAAAAGCATTATGTGCTTCTTTTAGCGGCGAGTCTCACGACTTGACCCACTTACTCGAGACATCAATCATGTCACAAACTGGGGGATGCTCACTGGGGTATTGGTCTGGCGGTTTACAGCGTGCGGCGTGCAGCGCGCCCATTAAGAGAACGTGTTAGGAAAGAACGGACAGTTAACAGCAATGAGAGTAGTGGGTGAAAGTGTGACCACTTTTCCCTCGTAATGGAAACGTGGTAATAACCACTTTTTACACAACCCCACTTCCTCACTGCTTAATCACCTCCACTTCTTAAGAGATCAGGGGGTGCTCGAACATGACTTGTATAAATAGGATTTCAACCTATTTCGACAAAAGATATAAGTGTTATCAACACAAGTATCCAGAAAACACCGTGAACTGATAGCTTACATTCTGCAAGCCACATCTACATTATGATACAATCATAAAATAACCACACCTTCATAATTCAACATTATGATCTCAACACTTTCTTTGTTTCCCTCCCTAAGATCAACCATTCTCCTTCACTTTGTGACCGAATTGAATCTGGAACGGCCATTTCTTGGTTTAGGCCAGAGTCTTACAGATTGATCTGTCAAACTTAAAAGTACTCCTGTGCAGTACATTTGTTTAGGGTTTGAATTCGTTTCTCATCAACACACCCAAATTTACCAAAAATAGCAGAATCAGTTTTTACCCCAAAACAACTGGCGACCACGGTGGGAGATTAATCTCTCTTTTGCAAGATCAATTTTCAATTTCATTTCAATTTTCTCAAGATGGTAGATCTTAGGTCTGGGTCAGTTACCAACCCTGGTGCTACGGGCGCTGATAACACTTCTGGTGCCAATACCCCTGCTATTAACACCAATGTACCGCCTGCCAGCACAGTCAACACATCGCATGGTGTTACATCCTCTAACACCAACACTAGTAACGCTTGAAGCATCCCCTCTGGCATGACACCTCCTATTACCAGAGCCAGAGCCGCTGCTACTCCTAATATTTCTTCAAGCATGACACCTCCAATCGTCACCAGGGATGCCACCATTTCTTCATTGGGACGAGAGACTGAAGGAGTTAGAGGAAGCCAAACCCCTATCACCATTGTTGATTTGATGGAAAGACAAGAAGTTCTTGCTAGGGCTCAGACGGACATGGATACAACTCAGAAAGAGGTACTCACTTTCCTCAAGACGCTAACGGAGCGACTACCACAAGAGCCGCGTCAACCCATAGAGCCAATAAGGAGTACCTTTAACACTCCTGGCGCAAGCGCTTCAATAGGGCGTGCCTTCATAGATGAGGAAGTTCGTGTGGCCCCTGAACGCTCACAAGAAAAGAATCATCCATCCAATTTCATCACACGTGAAGATCTGGAGCGTCTCCTCCAAAATCGAGGCAAATAAAACCCGGTGGACATGCACCAGCACCAACCTCCGTATCCTCCTGATGTGCAAAGAGTTCCTCTCCCAAGGGGATACTCCTCTGCTTAGTTTTACCTCTATGATGGTACTGGTAACGCTCGTGAACACATTTCTCATTTTATGGAATCCTTGGGAGAACACGAATACAATCATGTCCTCAGCCTGAAAGAATCTTCAAAGTCGCTTACCAGAAGAGCGTATACCTGGTACAACAACATCGCACCAAACAGCATATCCAACTGGTGTGAGATGGTCACCGCTTTCTATAAGAAGTATTTCTTCGTGTTCGAGCAAATCACTTTCTCAGACTTGGGAAGAATGTTTCAACGAAAGAACGAGCATCCAAACGATTATGTCAAGAGATTCAGAATTCAAGCTTTGGATTGTCATGACCAAATGTGACCGAACAACAGTTGGTGGAGTCATGCATTAACGGTATGGTTCCCATCTATCGTGCTTTACTGGAAAACCTGCGTTTCCAGACGTTCTCTGAAATCCATGAAGCTGCTAAGCGGTCGGCTACGACCGCACCAGCGCTGTTAGAAAGAACCAGACCGTCCAGGGGTGAAGATGCACGCGAAACTTGAGGAAACAGACGCCTCATCAACAAGCAATATAACACCAGTCCTTTTGTAAGCGTAGTAGGTGAAGGAGGGAAAAGGAAAGTCCCAGCAGCGGAACAACAACCCAAGCGCGCAGCACCAGCGCAGACAACTCCATCCCGGAAAGCCGCGGCTAAGACTCATGTGCAAGAAACTGGAGACGCTGCTCCAGATTTCCCATTTCTAATGGATGAAGTCATTGAACTCCTGGAAGCATGGATTCAAGATAACGCCATCAAGCTAACTCCTCTCTGACGTCCGCTAACCGAAGAAGAGGTGGCAAATCCCAAATATTGTCGTTACCATAGGTTTTTCAACCACTCAACCAGTGACTGCAACAAATTGAAGCGCATTTTCAAAGAGAAGGTGGATGCAGGAGAACTTCAATTAGGAAATGAAGGAGTTCACAGGGACCCTCTTCCTGTCAGGAGCTGCATGGTTTTTGGGGACTCCGTCCACAAAACTGTGCAGTCTATGATGGAGCATTTATGTGAAATTCTGTATTTCTCCAAGGAGCAACATCAAGACATGCTTGGAGCCCTTAACCGTGTTGTATCAGGCAAGCGTCTGTTTCCAGCTAGGGAAACTACTCCCAAACCCCAATCTTTCCTGGGAAGCGCAACTAACAAATGCAACTGGGGACTCCTAACAACTGCTCACTTAAAGGATGTCGAGTTTGACAGCACACTAATTGATACAGCATCTGATTTCAATATTGTCACTATCAAGACTCTAAGAGCTGCAAAGATTTCAAAGCAGGAAGTTGTTCACTGCCAACTGTGATTAAAAGCGCAGAAGAAGAATCAAAAGATGCTTACGGGTACATTAATTTCGAAATCAAGGTAGGAGATGCTCTAACACGCGGCAAGTTTCATATTGTTAAAGAATGCCCGAACTATGATATGATTCTGGGCCGTTCGTGGGTGCATGACAACAAAGCGAAGCTAGGAGTGTGTCCTTTGCCATTGTCTATACCTGAAAGGATTTCCAACAAGCCGTCCATCCCCGAAGATCATTTTTTTCATATCAACATCTTTCTAATGTGACACAACTACCTAGAGAGAGCCCATCGATATACATTCGAAGATTCCGAACCCAAGTAAGTCATATTGAACAACCCTTTTTACAACCAGTCGCTCCTCTTTCCGCCAAGGCTTGGGGACTCGATCCGATCATCAACCCAGCCGCCACTAGGGGATGTGAATGGGATGCTGGTCCTTTCAAATACTTTATCAAAAATTTAGAAGCTGTCTCAGTCAAAGACAACGAGTCTAAGAATCAAGTAGCTATGCAACACCCGAACCCATTTCAAGTCGGAGATACGGTAGTGAAAGTTGTCGCTCAGCCTGCTCCGCCTGCGGAAAGGAAAGACGAGCCATACCTAATGGCATAAGTTATCTTAGGGGGTTACTGCAAGCTCATCAACGCCGACAAACTAGAAGGCGTGATAATACACTCATGATGTCTCAAACCTTTCAATACCTAAAACGTTGTGCTACCTTTTTCCTCTAGCATTCCCTTTAGAATTTTTTCTAGTAATTTCCCTTTTCATGCAATATTTGTAATTCCTCCAAAATGATTGCACTACTTGCATTCATAATTAGGTTTTCAATTTATCAGTTAATCAAAATGTCATTTCCTTTTAAGAAATCTCTTTACTCCTGATTCATGAAGCAAAGCCTCGAGCAAACCCAAACCTTCATCATTACCCATCGATTCAAACCAGAAAAAAGGGCAAGGGAATACATAAAGGAAGAGAAAGGGCAAGGGAATGGTCAAGCAACCAGTATGTGATTTTTAGGGCAAACGTCTTTTGTACCCTAAAGTGTAGCCTGCTTCAATGAAGAAACGGCTTATCAATCACCACGCGGATGATTCTTGAGTTCACGGAAGCGCAATACATGTGATGTACGAAGATAATGTTAAAGGGAAGTTATAGAAAACCACTGAATACCAAAAAAATCTACAAGCTATGAAAAAATGCTAAAAAGAAATAACAAAGTGGGAAATCTAGTTATCGGTGTTAACACAGGGATCAATAGCACCTTCATTGGAGTCTTCATTGGAAGCTGCTTCAACATCCTTTTCACAAGGCAGCCCCACATCCTCTCCATAAGCCGCCTCGACTTCCCTTTCGAACGCCGCTTCAACACCTCTCTCAGCAGCTACTTCAATATATCTTCCAGGAGACGCTTCAACATCTTCCTTGGAAGCTGCTTCAACGTCTTCTCCATATGCCGCTTCCATGTTCTCCCCAGCAGCCACTTCAGCGTTCCCTCCAGCAGTCGCTTCGATATCCTCTACAGAAGCTACTTCGACCTCTTCCTCGGAAGCTGTACCAACATCCTTTTCAGAAACTGCCCCAACAGTCTTTTGAGGATGCTCCGGTTCGTCCACATCAGAGTCGAGAATTATGATCCCGTTATGAATAGTGTAATCATACTTATTTTCACCCGGAGATTGCTTATGCTCAACCTACGCCGCTTCAATCGAGCCGCGAATCTTTCAGCCCTGGCACTTGGAGGATGAGATGCTTCATCACGCTGAGACACTTTATCACGTATCCACTTCTCCACCATACTAACTGAAGCCAGAAAAGCTTGAACACGCTCTCAAACGACGCATAAGTGCACAAGAGACATACCCTGTATAGCACGACCATCTTTGCAAAACGGAGAATCTATTTTTACCATCACCTCCTCAAATGCGTTAGCCCTGGGTTTGTCGACTTCAAAGCTCTTCTCTGGAGAAGTTGAAGAATAATCATCACCAGCGGTTCCCATCATATACTGCAAAAAGGCATTATGATTGTATCAACAACCTATGTGATATAAAAAAAAAATTAATCAAATCACGTGAGAACATTTCGCAATACCTGGAATGAAGAAGAAATCAACTCTGTGATGATCGGTGTAGAGATAAAGGCTCAAGCGCTTCCTTTATATACCACAAACCAGCAGGATCCCGGGAAGAAAATGAGTCTCTACCTGCCGTGAATAAAGGCTTAGAATGCGGGATAACAATCAAATAGATACTTATCTACCTGAAGATAACTGACGTATGCTGAAAAGAAACGTATCTTGCTCAAGAACCGAACCAGCTTTTATCCTGGTAATGTACGCTGAACTTCTCTTGTGAATTTCTTCGACTGTCACCATCTAGTGCATACCCCGCAATAATGTCACTATTACGTACTAAGCAGGGGACTTAATGTTGATGATGGTTTTTAGTTCAAGGGTAAAATCGTAAAACCCTGTATTTAATGCGATGTCATCCTGCAAAGGAACAAAAGCCATTTGAAAGCAATGAGTGCATAAACCTCTTCGCTTATAGAGCATTTTGATCTCCCTAGTATGCAATTTCACATTATATAAGCTTTATCTTCTCACAATTGAAGCATATTAGCTAAGAATCATGTAGATCTGGCCTTTTCTTATCTTTTTCTCTTCAAGAAAACATAAAAACGCATGATCTGAGTTCATCATCAAATGATTCAGCACATATATGTAATAATTCATACGGATCTAGCTTTATCTCATTATTTTGATCTCGTCCACGTACATATATTCGCATAATTCTGTTTTCTTAGCATTATAGTCATAAATCGGTTCGATTTCTGATATATGAATTATTTTGAAAGAAGATCTATGAATAAGTGTTCTCATGTTATCTTTTATCTACATATATAAAGCATAATTGATGTTTAAAAACTCTTGCAAATATGTGATTTATGTTTAGCATAATAATGAAATAATATATCATCGAAAGTCGAAACGGAAATCACAAGAATTCGAGATATTTTATTGCATCTAAAAGAAGAATAGTATCTCTGAAAGATGAATATTTTCAAGTCTGAAAATTACGTCGTGAATTATTGATTTTCATCAAATTCACTTGACAGTTTGTTACAGATCATCGTAAATCTAACTATCAAAACAATAAATCTGACTCATGTGTCCTAAAAGAATCTTCCAGGTTTGGGTATAAAATAATAATTACCCCAAATCAAGAAAGATTTTTCTGGGTACAAACTCTCACATGTCGATTGTTATTCGGTGTAGTACAAACATATGACGAGCTCAAATCCAATAAGAGTATTACCTCCACGACCTAAAGTAACCTCCCCAGGTCAGACACCAAAATCCAAGGTGGTACTCCCACCGAGCAGAATACCTAAGGCCCATACGCCAATTACCACACCTCAGATACAGATAACACCTTCAGGCCGAGCTAGTTTATCATCCGACCCTCGAACTGGGCCGACTAGCGCACAAGGTGAAATCCTATTCAAGCCATCCACTGTGTTGGGCCAAGATGGTCAGCTAGTAGCAGCTTTGGTAAGACAAACAATGACACTTGTATCAAGAATAAACCTACAAAGAGCACCACCCCTGAGCACCTCTCCAGTGGTGCAGATTCCACATGAAATGTTTCAGGATTTATTGAAATTCATCTCAACTTTGACTATCAGGGTCAATCAGATACCCCACCAGCACCTTAGATGCCAGAACAAAGGCAAGCACCTGTTTTATCGTCCTCAACAGCTAATATAACTCGTCCGCCAAGGGCGTCCGGTAAATCAATAACAAGAACTGAAAAAGTGGGGGTCTAACAACCTCACCCAATATTTCGCTTAACAATCTGTATGGACTAACTCAAAAATACTTTTAAGAGAATCAACGAGACAGTCGGACTCAATCTTAATAAAAAGTATATCAAAGAGTTATATCTCAATTTCTAGATTCAATCCCAACTCAAACAAATAGAAATCTGTGAGTCTGATTGAATACAAGAGAAATAACTTGAACGGTACCAAAGACCAATGTTCAAGGATCAATCAATTTCAATCAACAACCAAAGGTTGGATTTACCAATTGATCGATACAACGCACAACCTGTGATATTTCAATTATATAACAAAATATAATGCGGAAAAGAAATAACACAGACACCAGAAGTTTTGTTAACGAGGAAACCGAAAATACAGAAAAACCTCGGGACCTAGTCCAGATTGAAAACACACTGTATTAAGCCGCTACAGATACTAGCCTACTACAAACTAACTTCGGTCTGGACTGTAGTTGAACCCCAATCAATCTCACACTGATCCAAGGTACAGTTGCACTCCTTACGTCTCTGATCCCAGCAGGATACTACGCACTTGATTCCCTTAGCTGACCTCACACACAACTAAGAGTTGCTACAACCTAAAGTCGAAGCCTTTAATAAACAAATCTGTCTCACACAGAAAAGTATGCAGGAATAGATAAATCTGTCTCCAACAGAAATACCTATGAGTTTTGTTCCGTCTTTTGATAAATCAAGGTGAACAGGAACCAATCGATAACCCGGACTTATATTCCCAAAGAACAACCTAGAATTATCAATCACCTCACAATAATCTTAATCAACTAGTGAAACAAGATATTGCGGAATCACAAACAATGAGACGAAGATGTTTGTGACTTCTTTTCTATCTTGCGTATCGGAGAAAATAATCTCAAGCCAATCTTACGACTGTACTCAAATACGATAGAAACAGCAAGATCAGATCACACAACTACAGAGAAAATAGTTGGGTCTGGCTTCACAATCCCAATGAAGTCTTCAAGTCATTAACCTACAGGGTCTCGATAGAAACCTAAGGTTAAAGGAGAATCGACTCTAGCTTATACAACTAATATCACACAGGAGGTATGGGGATTAGGTTTCCCAGTTGCTAGAGTTCTCCTTTATATAGTCTCCAAATCAGGGTTTGCAATCTAAGTTACCTTGGTAACAAAGCATTCAATATTCACCGTTAGATGAAAACCTGATTAGATTCGCTAATATCTTTCAACCGTTAGATCGAACTTAGCTTGTCATACACAAATGAAATGCATGTTCATTTAGGTTTGTGTAACCGTACCTAAACGTGTACACCTAGTTGGTTCAACAGTAGTTAACCAATGGTTAGCCATATGAGCACTTTCATATCAACCTTATTCATCTTCACCAGAACTAGTTAAAGTGACTCAAATGAACTAGTTAGAGAGTTGTTCAATTACTTAGATCTCATAGAAGTATACAAGACACAATCGAAGCAAAAACGATTTTGATTCACTCGATTCGATTCATGAACATTATAGTCACGGTTTGCAAATATGCATTCCTTAATTTATAAATGTCTTAGTTCACGAATAAACCGTTTTTAGAAAACAACCCACTTAAGTATGCATACGGGTACGCATACTTAAGTACCTGTACTGAGCTTGTTTTTAGTTCACAAACTCCAGCAGAAATTCATGGGATGTGAACTTCCGACAGTACGCGTACAGGTACGTGGACTTAGCTCCGGTTATCCTAAACAACAAAGTACGCATACTTTGGTTCAAGGATTTTGGACTTACACAAGTATGAGATCACATACAATGTTTATATCCATTCAAGGTTATATATTCTAAACTCTCATTTTAATCATTGAAACATTCTTAGAGGATGTTATATATAGCAGTTATTCACACACTATTTTTCATCAAAGCGATTTTCAAGAGATTGAAACAATAACATGACTTTCGTCACGAGTAAAGATGAACTCGGCCAAAGCGAAAGCTTACCAACACATATTTCGAGAAAATATAAGCGAGATAAACTCGGCTCGAAATAGCAAATGTGTATGATCGAAGTCTATATAGCAATACGACTTTTGTCTCAAGATAGGAGATAGAGTAGATAGACTTTTGATTGATAGATAAGTTCAAGTCTCCACATACCTTTTTGTCGATAAAGTTCCACCATTTCCTTGAGTAGTTCTTCGTCTTTGTATGACAAACGCCGTGGAGTCTAGGTCTCAACTACACTTTCCATCCTAGTTCGAGACTTAGCTATAAGTAGACTAGTAATCAAGACTTATAGTTTTGGCAACTAAACTTTACAAACAAGCTTGAGATAGCAACGCTTGAGAGATCGACCGAGCAGTGCTCTAACAATCTCCTCCTTTGTCAATTTTAGTGACAAAACTATCAATACATATGGAATACAAAATAAATAAACTTTGCAGCTTCTCATCCACATGCATGATCTCCTTGGTTCTTCAACATTACTCGAAATCTTCGTAACTTCCAAGTACTCCAATGATTCCAAAGATATTCAATACAACATCACCGTTGTTGAAGATCTGTAGCCATAACAATGAGAAAACAAAAGCTCTCAATCATTGTTACACAGTGTCATAGTATTATTACACAGCATCAAAGTTCAATTGTATCACAACTTCGACAACAATACTATGGTGATATGTATCACTCCCTCTTAGTCAATACTCCATGTCACATGGAAACCACTCCCCCTTACATAATGATCCGAAAACCATCTGTATTTGTAGTATGAACTACACATTAATTCTCCCCCTTTTTGTCAATAAAATTGGCAAAGGTACGAAAACTAGTGGGATCCTAATGAAATTTCCATAGAGACATTTTATGACCAAAATAAAGTACATACCAACTTTTTAGATGCAATCATATAGCCGAAACTAAATGCATTCATCAGGGAGTTTATAAAGATACAAGATAACCCCTCTAATATTCCACAGCCGCACTCCCCACAAAGATTTGGCAATTAAGCACAAGTTTAATTAAGAACTCTTCCCAATAAAATGTCATTCCTGAAAGAACAACAAGAGCGACCTTACTTTCACAAGAAAAGAAGGATTTCTTTGGACATTAACAAATCACATGAAACATGAATTTATATCCAAAATACTCAATTATATTAACCACAAGAGAACCCATGATTAATTTAATCGGAAATGCTCACATAAGAGAACTTACGGAGCCGCACAGTATTTAACATAAGAATATGGATCAGGGAAGATAAATACTGCGGAATAAACAAAGATTCATTCTATTCTTTATCACCATTTGCACAATGACATATAATAGACTTAATCTTTCTAACAAAAGCTCATCCTATCTTCCATCAATATTTGCATAATGACATAATAGGCTTATCTTTTGTTTGTCAAAAGTTCATTCAATCTTTTATCAATACTTGCATATCGACATATGAAGGACTTAACTTTCTGCCACGTATGGGACAATCACAGTTCATGGTTGCAAACACACATATCCCATAACATTATTTGCTATATATAAAACCAATAAAGATTAATACTGCAAAATCATCTTCCAAATCAACTTTTAGAATTTAAATAAATAAATTTAAAAACATTGCAATATGAAAATCGTTGGACATAGCTATGCTATTCCAAACCCTAGATATCCTTCTTAAGAACACAAGAATAAATTCTCATAAGAAGTTTCCTAGACAATAACAAAAATCAAGTTTCTTTGATAACATCATACCTTTGAAAGGGTCCATCATAAAAGGTATCACTGATATCCTTAATTCTTTTGACCGTAGAGACTCCATGTTCATGAGTGAGAACATTGACTTTCCGATCAACAATGCGGGCAAGATGCCTAGCTTTAACACAGTCCATGATGATCTTCTTCTGATTCGTGATCAAGATGTTTTGATTTTCAAGGATTTTGGCCTAATCATCAATAAGCTGATTTATTTGCAGTTAGAGATTTGCAAACTCGACCCTAGAGTCATTCTGAAAAAGAATTAAATTCTTGACAGATTCTCCAACCCAGGAGTTGTACTCTTTCCTTTCAATCATCCTTTTCAGGACAAGTTCTTGAACATAATCGCATCCTTTAGAGTCTTCTTCCATCTCAAGATTTACAACTTCTTGAGGTCTTGAGCAGTTTTCCATACCCCCCCCCCTTTTATTAGGGAAGGGAAAAACAATATAAGATATATATATATATATATATATATATGTGTGATTTTAAGCAAGAGAGAGACACCCTTGTTGTGGAAACCCTAAACTCTCAAGAGAGACATGGACATTCGTGGACTGGTTGAAAATAACAGAACAAAAGAGATTTGAAAGAAATAACATACCTCTTTTTTCATATATTCCAAATCATCATCACTCAATAATCAGAGCATAAGAGTGAGATACATAGTAACAAGGAGTCAAGCGACTCCACTTTCACAAAGAAAACAGCATAGTCAAACATAATACAAATGGAAAACTACAGTAGACTTGAGTATCTCCCAACAGTTATTCTTGCATCTCTCAAGTTAGATACAAGAATAAGAATGCCTAAGATTAGGTAGTCAAGTGAGATGTAATCCCACTATGAGTATTGAGAGATGAGTTGTAAATTCCATCTGAAGGGTTGAACCTGGTATTCCTTACCTTCTTTCGGTTATTATTTATTCCATAATGATTCAACATAACCTTGTCAGGTGATCCATCAGAAATATTTTTCTGAGGATTAAGTCTATGACCTCTAGAAATTGGTTCCAGAGAATTAGAAGAGACATGTCTCCACCATCTAGACTTAGATTTTCCAGACTTATTCTCATAAATACTGGGAACGTGTATTTCTGTGGTGTAAGAATTTGCACCGTTCGGAGGAATACGATTCCTATGGGGATTTTGAGATGAGTGACCATTGAAATCCATTTTATGAGAATCCTGTTTTTCTGCAGGGAGGAAATCCATTGTAGTGGTCATTAGAGAGTTTACTCTGTCGACAGTGAAAAGAAGTAGATTTTGAAGATCATAAATCTGTTTCTTTCTAGCAAAACAATGACGAACATGGTGATTCTTTCCCCCACAGAAGGAACAGGTACGTGGAAGGGAAACAGGGATCTGTTTTGAATTTATAGGCCTTATAGAAGATTGCAAGTTATGTAAACACTTCTTAGCAGGACCTTCTTTTTGAGAACATCTCTTCATGTACTGTAATTCTGTCGGAGAATTAATCATCGGTACAGAAGAATTTCTTATTAAAACAGAGTTTTCCTTTTTCAAGGATTTGCATTGTTCTTGAGCTAGAATAAGAGATGCACCTAATTTCTCTTTTTCAACACGAAGTCTGTTTAGATCAGATGAATGCGTCTCGATCAAACGTTTTTCTCTAATTGAGTCTTCTTTAACAATATTCTCAAGAACACTAATCTTTTCACGCTGTAGAGTAGTTTCTTGAATTAGTTTTTCAATATTGTTGGCGAAGGACTCAATGATGCTATAGAGTTCTCGTTCTCGACCAAGAGACTTTTCAAATTTATCAATGAGCTGAGCATGATTTTGAAAATCAATAGTCTCAGTAGATTTTTTTGAGATTCTAGTGAGATCCATTTCAGCTTTTGACATAGTGTCAAAATTCTCATTTGAGAGAGTGTTATCAAAATTTGACAAAACAACCTGTCGAACTCGGGATTCGGAAGAATCAGCTAAGGAGTTATCCTTTGAGGTAATCCTAAGACATTTGGCATAATTAAAAGCTCTTGAGGACATTTTGGTGTGCATAAAACAAGAGATGAACTTCCGTCCACAGAGTCAGATTGCTACAAACACAGACTTGTGAGGTCTTTAAATGTGTTTGCCTTCTCTGGTACCAATTGAAAAAGTAGGGGTCTAACAACCTAACCCAATATTTCGCTTAGCAATCTGTATGGACTAACTCCAATATACTTTTAAGAGAATCAACTAGACAGTCAGACTCAATCTTAATAAAAAGTATATCAAAGAGTTATATCTCAATTTCTCGATTCAATCCCAACTCAAACAAATAGAAATCTGTGAGTCTGATTGAATACAAGAGAAATAACTTGAACGATACCAAAAGACCAATGTTCAAGGATCAATCATTTAAATCAACAACCAAAGGTTGGATTTACCAATCTATCGATACAACGCACAACCTGTGATATTTCAATTATATAACAAAATATAATACGGAAAAGAAATAACACAGACACCAGAAGTTTTGTTAACGAGGAAACAACAAATGCAGAAAAACCCCGGGACCTAGTCCATATTGAACACACACTGTATTAATCCGCTACAGACACTAGCCTACTACAAACTAACTTCGGTCTGGACTATAGTATAACCCCAATCAATCTCACACTGATCCAAGGTACAGTTGTGCTCCTTACGTCTCTGATCCTAAATAGGTACGCTAACTTCGCTCTAGTTATCCTAAACAGCAAAGTACGCATACTTTGGTTCAAGGATTTTGGACTTACACAAGTATGAGTTCACATACTATGTTTATATCCATTCAATGTTATATATTCTAAACTCTCATTTCAATCATTGAAACATTCTTAGAGGATGTTATATATAGCGGTTATTCACACACTATTTTTCATCAAAGAGATTTCAAGAGATTGAAACAATAACATGACTTTCGTCACGAGTAAAGATGAACTCAGCCAAAGCGAAAGATTACCAACACATATTTCGAGAAAAAGATAAGCGAGATAAACTCCGCTCGAAATAGCAAATGTGTATGATCGAAGTCTATATAGCAATATGATTTTTGTCTCAAGATAGGAGATAGAGTAGATAGACTTTTGAGTGATAGATAAGTTCAAGTCTCCACATACCTTTTTGTAGATGAAGTTCCACCAATTCCTTGAGTAGTTCTTCGTCTTTGTATGATGAACACCATGGAGTCTGGAGCTCAAATACACTTTTTATCCTAGTTCGAGACTTAACTATAAGTAGACTAGTAATCAAGACTTATATTTTTGACAACTAAATTTGACAAACAAGCTTGAGATAGCAACGCTTGCGAGTTCGACCGAGCAGTGCTCTAACAAGAACAACTATGACAACAGTTTGGTAAACAAAGCTCACTTACAAATCAATGTCTGTCAACAAGTAGATATGCAAACTCTGAACCAGACTTGGTGGTCCCTACAAACGTTATCAAGGAATCAGTGGATTCTAAACTGGAGAGGATGTTTAAAGAGTATAAGGACAGATTCAAGCTTCTTATAAATAATCCAAAATCAAAACCGACCTACACTTTTAAAGATGGTCCACTGTCAAGAGACATCAGAGATTGTCGGGTCCCAGAAAAGTTTCATTTACCTTACTTCAAAGGATTCAAAGGGGATACCGACCCAAACGATCATGTCTTTCACTACAAACAACAGATGGCTCTCTATCTTGAGAACACGTACATCATGGCATGCTTCTTCCCAAGCAGTTTCGAAGACGATGCATTAGTATGGCAGATGCTTTCCATCCAATTAGGTTCACAGATTTAACGACATCAAGACTCTTTTTATTCAAAACTATTCATGCAACATAAGACAAGCAGATGTCTCAAAGAATATATTCAGGATTGCGCAACAACAAAATGAAAGTTTCACAGACTTCTTAAGGAGATTTAAAGCAACAGCAGCACCTGTAGATAAATCTCAAGAGAAATTTCTTTGTGCATTCTTCAAGAACGCTCTCCACAATGGCAAAATTAGAGACTCGTTTTCTGGAAAAGCACTAGAATCTCTTGATGAGGTTTATCATAAAGCTGGAAAATGGGTTATGAGATAACATGACCAGGAACTGTCACTGAAGCAGCCAACCACAAAGTTTATTCAGCTGGAAAATATTCAGGTGATAAAAGGACCTATTCCCCGAGATCGCCAGATCAAGCCTTGAAAAGAGAAATTACAAAGCTGAGTCACCAGCAAAATGGCTAGAGGAAAGAAAAAACTTCGCAAAGTTGAATGTACCTCTAGAGGTCATATTAAAAAATATGAAAAACAAGTCTTATTTCTCTGCTCCAAGAAAGATGAGAAGTGAAGGAAAGAATAAATCGTTCCGTGCTTACCATGAAACAACTGGCCATCACATAAATGATTGTAAAAATATGCTAAGATTCATGATGACATGGTGAGGAAACGACACCTGATTGAATTTGTTGTGCATGAACCAGTAGGTCAAAACAACAGATCTCCACCTAGACAGGTCAAGGGGTTAGTAAACATTGAAAACGCAGGGGATACCAAATACACCCAATTTTTTTATTCGACAACATGTATAGACAACACTTTTTTTTTTTTTTTTTATAAACAAGGAACCTTTTCATTAATTGGATTTCAAGATTACAATGAGTTTAAGATCGAAAATAAGAGAATACAAAGTAACAAGAACATACCGTAAGAGTACAATACCGAGAAATCCAACAAGAGAAAGAGAAGGATTACCGGAGTAAGACAAATACAAGTATGAATAAGATCCGATTAAATCGGAAGAAGGATGGTTTTTCTCGGAATTAAATTCCAACCATTTAGTTTGTTTTTCTTCTTTAGAAAGAAATGCTCCAAAAGTATGAGTGATTTGCTCAAATCTCTCTTAACTAGTGATGAAGCTTTCGTCGTCAAAAAGACCACCTATGGAGATTCCGTCGCCGAATAAGTTGATGATGAAGATTTCGATGAAGATTCCGTCGCCGGAGACAACCAAGATGGAGATTTCGTCGTTGGAGAGCATGAAGAGCATCACTATTGATCTTAAAACCCAACCCAATAACCAAGAATCACCATTAAAGCGAAGATAAACCTCAAAAGAGTAGATAAAACCACCAAAATGGTGTAGATAAGTAGAAAACATAATAAAAAACCAAACTAATCTACTAACTAACCTAGAAAGCAAGGAAAAATGAAGAAATATGCTCAGATCTAGTCTAAAAATGGACTAGATCTGAGCAGAGAAGGGTTGTTTTTGATGGTTTTGTTGGAGAAGAAGAAGGAGTGAGAGAGAGGAGAGATAAATTCAAAACATAGACAACACTTAATACAATAGCAAGTAGACCAACTTAATGATCCTTGAAAATATGTATACAGAGTTACTATTGTTGATACATGAAAATAATTACCCCTTAGCAGGGCTGGGGACCCCATAAAGAGGAGGCAAACCCAACATGAAACATGGGGGACTTGGGGACCAAGGCCCAAGTCCACTAAAAGGTATCCATAAGATGGAAAGGATAATGAAGGAATTAATGGAAAATGAGAAGGTTGTATTAGAGACGGAGTGGCATTAGTGGTAATTTAGGAGGTTTAAGACATGTGGCATGATGTCATAAAAGGAAGGGCTTCTAGGAAAACCTATAAAAGGAGGCACATGGTACAATGGAAAGGGGGTCTTTCTCTCTCTCTCTCACTCTTCTCTTGGGAATTGGATGTGTTGTGGCTAGGACTTGTAAAACCAAAATCATATTTACCCCTCAACAACTATCACAACCTCTAATCAATCAGTATGTATATAGACACGGGGTCCGTGAACCTGATTGTTTAGCAGAGTACTTGGACGATCTCAAAAATCAATATCCAAGATCAATCTAGTCGTATCCAAATAATTCAATCGGAATTCTGCCAAGTGATTAAACTTGTTATTCTATATTTTAAGATACGAATTCCAATTATAATTAAGAATCTAGTCTCGTAATCGATTACAATTAAGCAGACGTATCTACTTACATTGAGTAAGTACTAACCTGTGTAAATCCAAAAATTTAGTTAGCGAGGAAACCGCAATAGCATAAAAAAAACCCCAGGAACTCGTCCAGATTGAATACCATACTGTATTAAGCCGCTACAGACACTAGCCTACTATTAGACTTTGGACTGAAATGTAGTTGAGATAGAACCCACCCTCCAAACGATTCAGTTACAATCGCGTTCCTTAGTCTCTTGAACTTGCAAGGTTCTATGCACTTGATTCCCTTAGCTAACGTACTTTACATCCTAAGAGTTGCTTCAGCCGAAGTGAAGACTTTTGATATCGATCTTCCTTTAACAGTGTTGATGGTGGATTTTTAGCAAGGGATAAAATCGTAAAATCATGATACTGCATGTTTCTGACCCGGCTTCAGGAACGCATGTGACGATTCATATTTTATGATTCATGAGCCGTTTCACGATCTCTGGCTAAGCGAACATTCCTCTCAAAGCTATGATGAATATGTTTCTCGAAAGGCCTCCAAGCTGAGCGTTCGATGCTTCACACATTTCATCATCACCTCTAAATAAAATCAAAATGATTGGGCGGTTCCCTAGACATAATGTTTGTTAGGGAGCTTAACGCCTTTAGGACGTCACGCCACTCGTTGTTCCCTGACTATGTAGAGAGACCGTGTATAGAATCTTGATGATTGGGCGGTTCCCTAGACATAATGTTTGTTAGGGAGCTTAACGCCTTCAGGACGTCACGCCGACCGTTGTTCCCTGACTATACACCCACAGAACGAGTATGATGCTTCAATTATCTCATATTTCGATTCTGCAAATAGATTAATTCTAGCGTGACATTCATCCACTGAATTCCTAGAAAATAATCTATTTTATCTCATTACTCCGTTCCCTGAATCCCCCGACTGGATTTCATGGATTAGTAGTAGATAACCATTATATCTCATTACTTCGTTTCCTGAATCCCCCAGCTGGATTTCATGGATTAGTAATAGATACTCAACTCATTTAATTACTTCGTTTCATGAATCATTCTAAGCCGAATTTCATGAATTAGTAATAACTATTCAACAAACGGGCGTTTGGGCCATCACCTAGTAAGTCCCGAGAAAATGGTGCAAGTGTACTTGACAACAACGCACGAACGAGCACCCGAACGCATGAACGAGCATTCGAAAATATGGACGAACGAGCAACTTATGGAGGAAAATAATATTAAATAAAATAAACAAGAGGCGTGGAACCGGGCCTACCGGCCGGCCGACTGTGCCGCCGTGGCCGGTCCCCCTCTCCCGTTATTTTATTTTAGTTTAGTTTAGTTTATTTTTCCCTCATCTCATGGAGATTCCTTCATTTGATCAAACTCCCTCATTTGAGCGAAACTCTTAGTTTCTCCATACTTTTATCAAACAAAAATAGGGAAAGGTGTCACGGGACCGGGCTACCTAGCCGGCCAACCATGCCCTAGCCGTGACAAGTCCCACACCTACCAATCCCTTATTTTCTCATATTATTATTTCTATCATCTCATGGAACTCCATCGTTTGAGCGAAAACCCTAGTTTTTAAATATTTTCACAAATATTGCTCAAACCACGAAAAAGCCAAAAAGTCAAACGGTCACATGACCGACTAGGCCACTCACGCCAAGTATTAAAATATTATTATTTTAATATTTTCAAAATATTGGTCGCACGAGCAAAATTCCACTTGCTCATTCGAGCAAAATTGAGAGTTTCAGTCAAAGATCAAACTCTTCTGAAAAATCCAAAGTATTGCTCAAACGCGCACCAGAAAATACCAAAACTCTCAGGACTGAGACACGGACACTGTGGTGACACGGGAATGCTACCTTGACCGTCCAAGGCCGGCCCTAAGGCTTGCAATGAGCCGGTCCCACACATCTTCATAATTTTGACCTAATTTGTTGTCAATTGTTCGTATTGGGCCCAAACTCTCACCAACCAACTTGGGATTTGCTAAATCAATCGTCAGCTGGTCCCACGACCACCAAGGGACGGTCCCATGACCCCTTGGCGGTCCCTCATCTCTCCATAACTAGGTTTTACTACCTAACGCTTACACGAGCACTATTTTAATAAATGATTAAACCAACGTTTGATCATCCTTTCACCAACTGGTCAACAAAATACTTTGGTACACGCTCACTCGAGCACTTGGGCGCTACATGTTCGTCCATCATCCCATGTATCCGGTCCCTCCTTCACTCAGTTACTTATTTTCAATAAGTCATCAATTGATCAAAATTAGGGTTTCGAACAAACGCTATGTAAATCATAATTCCGAGTGAGTTCAAATACTAATAATTTTATATTGATCCAGCAATCAACATTTGGGTTAAAAATATAATATTCGGCCAGGCTACCAATATTTTAATTAATATTTATTGGGTCACGTTACTAATAATTCATCGAATGAGCAATACTTGCTCAATTGCTCAAATATTGATTCAACTATCAATATTCAGTAAATCATCGAATGAGCAATACTTGCTCAATTGCTCGAATATTGATTCAACTATCAATATTCAGTAAATCATCGAATGAGCAATACTTGCTCAATTGTTCGAATATTGATTCAATTATCAATATTCAGTAATCCATCGAATGAGCAATACTTGCTCAGATGCTCGAATATTGATTCAACTATCAATATTCAGTAATTTATCGAATGAGCAATACTTGCTCAGATGCTCAAATATTGACTTAAATATAAATATTATTTATTCAAGAACTATACGTCCCAGCAGACATGTTCAATTCGTTAATCCTAGAGCATTCAGCAATCATGCTCGACTGAACAATACTTAGACCCATCATCTAATCAAGTCAACGACTGACTAATCAAATGCACGTCTGCTTCGCAGACTCCACATTCATGATACATTAATCACGTCACATGGGGATATTAATTAGGGTTTTCGTATGGCGGCCTACGGCACGTGTATTCATCCACGATGATAAATGTAAGTAAGTCGTGCAAGCAGTTAAGGGAGTTAGCAAAGTAGTGGGTGTACAATCAACCAAGTCTCCGCACGACCTGGAACTGGTTAAATCACGATTTCCCACTTTCCCACTCTTTCACTCGAGCAACCGTCACACTTACTGGAGATCAATGTGTCTACAATTCTAGCAATATAAATAAGTCTCTGAATCCACGATTGAAACAAGACAACGTTCGTCTAAGAAGAATTCTGATCTGAACAATCACTCTCAAGAATTCAATCAATCAACCAGAGCTTATTCAAACTAAGCAGTTCATAGAAAACTTGCAGAAACCTTAAACACATTCACAATCCTTGATCATCATTGATCTCACACACTTCTCAGCTTCCCTATTACAGATCAACCCTCTTCCCTCTCTGTGACCGAATTGACTCTAGAATGGCCATTATCTTGGTTTAGGACGGAGTCATACAGGTTGATCTCTCGAACTCAAAGCACTCCCGTGCAGTGCATCTATTTGCGGTTAGGCAGTTCGCTCGGTTGAGGAGCCTACATCACACGGTCGTCTCTCCATTCTTAAAAAAAAACCAACGAACCGTTTTCCCCATCTACAAACAGATAAGCTTATTTGATTTCCGTTTATATCAAATATCAATGTTTGTAAATCTTCAATAGACAAAGCTAGCGAAACTCACAAATCCGGAACTTACGACTCCCGAAGAGCATCCTAGATTCTTAACCACCTCTCAAAAACAATCTTCGAAAGATCAACTAAGATTAGTCATTAGATATCTATCTTGAGGAAGCATAAAGTCTGAGACGAACAGAACTTTGTGATTACTATCTATCTTGACCGAAAGAGATTACGAAAACCTCGATAACAAAAAGCAAGATCAGGATTCATGAACTATCAAGGTAAAAATAATCGGACCTGGCTTCACAAATCCCCAAAGGGAAGTCTTTTAGTCGTATACCTAAACTAGGGCAATAGAGGGCGACTCTATAATCAACTAGGACAAAAGGTGTAAGAGATTGATTTTCCCAGTTGACAGAGATATTCTATTTATATTTTTCAAAGACCAGGTTTAGCTTAGAATTCAAGCTAGGATAATTTGAGAATCAAGGAAACACTTTAGCTTGAAAATAAAATAGAAGACTATACACATTGGTTCGGTTACGGAACCGTGTATAATGACTGTTTGATTTGGCAAGTCAGCCAAAGAACTGAAAACTATTTGATGTTCATTTAAACACCTAAGAAATTAATCATGATACAAACAAATAAGTGTTTAAGTAATCAATGAAGTCTTAAAAGTGTTTAGGAGAGTTCTAGCAATGTTAAACATATTAAAATAATAAGTTTTTAAGCATCTGCTAAACATTATTGGGACAGTTGGTATAACGGTTTGCCAAACGTAGGGCTTGTTCACGAGTCAGGGCGTTACGGTTAGTGAATCGGGTTCGCCAACTGCTAGCCTATTTATCTAACTTATTAAATTCAGTTTACCATGGTTCGCCAACCAGGTTCGTGAACTGTTCCCAAATGAACTTGTGGTTTTCGAACTGGTTCGCCAACCTTCATGTATTTCTGTATCTCAGATATCTATGGTTTGCGAACTAATTCGCCAACCTACCCTGAGTAGAAATATCAGTAAGTTCATATTTCTATATAAGCATTTGATGGGCAATTTTGAATTGATCCACAAATTAATTCATAGAACTAATATTGTTAAGGACCTTTGAACATCCAATCGCTAAAACATATTTCGATATTTTTCACAAGACAAGCTTGACTCGAAACTTCTTCTTTGTAATTCTACTATAAGTCAAACGACATAGTCTCCATAGATAAAACGATGGTATAGTGAGTAAAATAAAAGGTTCAGTTTTCACATACCTGGTACAGAAGTTCACCAAATGTGTTCCTCGATCTTCAGTCTTCAAGGGAGATCCCTGATACTCAACTACAATTCTAACCTATTTGAAACTTGACTTAGTAGACTAGAAATCAAGATATAGCTTTGATCACCTAACATTGACAACAAGCTTGAGACAGCAAAACTTGTGGGTTTAACCGAGCAATTCTCTAACAATCTCCCCCTTTGTCAATTTTAGTAACAAAACTATTCAATACATATGGATACAATAGATAATATTTTCAACTCAATCCATTATGCTTGATTTCCTTGGTTCTTCAACACACGTCTTGAATTATTCGTACTTCAAGTTCTTCTTGTTAGAGCATTGCTCGGTCGAACTCGCAAGCGTTGCTATCTCAAGCTTGTTTGTCAATTTTTTTTGTCAAAACTATAAGTCTTGATTTCTTGTCTACTTATAGCTATGTCTCGGATTAGGATAGAATGTGTAGTTGAGCTTTAGACTTCACGGGTTTCATCGATTGAAGACGGAGAACTACTAAGGGGAGCTTGTGGAACTTCATCAACAAAAGGTATGTGGAGACTTGAACTCATCTATCACTCAGAAGTCTATTTCTATTCTATCACCTATTGAGACAAAAGTCACATAGCTATATAGACTTTATTTTATTCACAGTATCCAGAAAACTCAATTAAATTAACCACAAGAGAACCCATGATTAATTTAATCGGAAATGCTCACATAAGGGAACTTACGGAGCAGCACAGTACTTTCATGTAGAAGTGGATCAGGGAAAGATCAATACTACGGAATATTCAAAGATTCATTCTATTTGCCATCAATATTTGCATAATGATATCATAGACTTAATCTTTTTTTTCAAAAGTTCATTCTAGTTTCCACCAATATTTGCATAAAGACATATAATAGACTTAAATTTTGACATATATGGGACAATCACAGTTCACGGACGCAAACACTCATATCCCATAATAATTTTTTTGCAATATATAAAACCAATAAAGATTAATACTGTAAAATCATCTTCCAAATAAACTTTAGAATTTAAATAAATAAATCTAAAAACATTGCAAGATGAAAATCGTTGGCAATAGCTATGTGTACTCACAATAATTGTTATTCCAAAACCTAGTTATCCTTCTTAAAACACAAGAATAAATTCTCATAAGAAGTTTCCTAGACAAAAATAAAAATATAACTCCTAAGAAGAACAAAACTGAAGGTGTTCAGACATAATCATTAACCAGAGATCGAACACAAACAAGTTCATCAGTTGCATTCTTCAGTTCGGTTATCAGAAATTCCTGATTCTTTGTTGCAATTTCAAGTTGTTCACGAACAATCCCAAAATCTCGAAGAAGATTTCCCACCAATTGAGAGGACAACTGAATTGGAAGATCTTTTTCATGATCAACTGCATGAAAGCAGGTTATGGAGAGAGGATTTTCGTGAAACTCAATAACTTTGCTGCCTTCAACATTGTCTTCCTTTTTGCATCCATCTATTGTGTACACCATAATCTCACAGGAGAATTTTGACGTTACTGAACGAGTATATATCATAGGAAGAGTTCATGATATATATATATATATATATGAGACAATCATAGGGAAACCCTTGGGTTACTCGTTTATGTTCGGTAATGGGCCAGATGCACGTACTCTCATGGTTATGAACTAGGTTCAAAACCAAGAGAACAATGGAGCCTAATTTAGAAGTAGTTTCAATAAAAATCAAAGACATATTCTAAACATATCGACTGAAAATCTTAGCTCAAAAGGAAAGAACATAAGATAATTGTTGATAGACAACAAATCAACTGTCACTAGGAAGAAAAACGAGGGTTTTCAAAGTGAGCAACAAAGAGAATTTTCTCAAGAGTTACTGATCAAATATATTACATACGTAGTAATTAATCGGAGCAAGGATCAACAATAAAATGATCAATTTATTCTTAAACGAAGAACAGATACAACAGAGACCACTTTGTCAAGAAGAAGAGCTTCTTGAGAATTATGAGCAAATCCTCACACGGTCTCAAAGAGAATGCTCATTCATAAGCAGTCAAGTTGTAGTTTGACAAGCATAAAGCTCATCAAGAGTATTGACATTTTTCCCTTTTCTTTCTTGACTGACATCAGAAGAGTCACAAGATTTTTCAGGAGAATTAATAAGAGGAGAACAAGTATTACCTGATGCATCAGCTTTTCTCGCCTTCTTAATACTGCATTTGAGTTTATTGATACTGGTCTTGAGCTCCGAGACCCGATTATTGATGTTAATGTATTCGGGAACACACACTTTAGATTCAAGACTTTCTTCAGTAAGAGACAGGGAGTTTGAAGTTTTCTTCTTCCTTCGATGACTTTTTCTCTTCACAGAGCAATCTAAAGAGTCAGTCGTCCATATAACATTCTTCCCTTTACAATTATAGACAGATTTTGTGTCATATTTACAACCAAGAATTGACCCATCACATCACTTTTCTTGATTGCAGACAAGACCGTTAACACCAGCATAATGAAAAGCATGTTTGATTACTTCTTTAGACATCCAAACAAGAATATTATGAAGTTTTTCATTCCACAGAAGGAAACGACATCTCCTTTCAAGGTGACCTTTGTTTCAACAATAATAACAGTTGAAGGGAATGTTTTTGACTGTTCTCATATGAGCTGTTTTTGAAGGTTGACAATCTTTGTTCTTAGGAATATCTGCTGCTGAAGGTAGTTTTTCACTTTTGATATCAGTAAAATTTTCACTTAAGAAGTTGTCATTAGCACAGACAAAATTGATCTTACTAGTACTTGGAGCGTCTATTCCTTTATAGCCAAGACCACGTGTATCACGATGTTCTTTACATGCTCCCAACATAGTGGATAATTTTGTAGAGCTAGCATTGAATCTTTTCAGATTCTCTTCCAGTGATTTGACCTTATCAAGAGCAGTAGTTAGATCAGCCTCCAATTGTTTTTCTCGGGCGAGAAAGCCGATTTCTCTGGCACTAAAACATTTTTGTTGAGAGTCATATCTTGCTTCAGTTTCTACAAGTCTTTCTTTCAACACAAAAAGATTTCGACGAAGATTATCACATTCAGAAATTTTTGAACGCACATCTTCTTCACGATCTTTAAGAAGAGATTGTAAGAGTTTGTAACCACAATCATATCCCTTAAAGAGTTTTCTCAATTTCCTATTTTCTAGACAGAGAGGAGTCAGAAATTCAGCCAAGCAAGTTGTTGACTTATTTTTCTTTATGAGATGGTCGAAAAGCTTGATATATTGTGAAAATTCCTCATCAACATCCTGTCCTTCATCTTAATCACTTTCATCTGAAAGAGCATCAAACTGTTTATCTAGGCGTTTTTCCTAGTTGAACACAGTTTCAGACAATGGAGAAGACGTGAGAGATTTCTCAGGAGACACAAGGCTTTGAACCAAGTCAGAATGTTTTTAAACTGGTGCTACGTTGTCAGAGATAACACTACTATCCATAGAGTCAGATCGCTATAAACACAGACTTATGAGGTCTTAAACGTGTTTGCCTTCTCTGATACCAATTAAAAAAGCGGGGGTCTAACAACACCCAATATTTCGTTCAGGCAATCTGTATGGACAAACTCCAATATAATTCCAAGAGAATCAACTAGTTAGTCAGACTCAATCAATGGAAATATATCATGGAGTTGTATCTTTGTTTCACAATGTAATCAGCAAATCAAACAGATAGAAATTCGTGAGCCTGATTATTATGTAAAACAACTTGAACGGTACCTAAGACAATTGTTCAAGTGTCAATCAATTTATATCAACAACCAAAGGTTGGATTATCTAATTGATTGAACTACGCACAACCTGTGATATTTAATTATATAAACAAATATAATGTGGAAAAGAAATAACACAGACACCAGAGATTTTGTTAACGAGGAAACCGCAAATGCATAAGAACCCCAATACCTAGTCAAGATTTGAACACCACACTGTATTAAGCCGCTACAGACACTAGTCTACTCCAAGTTAACTTCGGACTGGAATGTAGTTGAGCCCTAACCAATCTCACACTGACTAAGGTACAATTGCGTTCCTTACGCCTCTGAATCCCAGCAGGACTCTACACACTTGATTCCCTTGGCTGAGCTCATCCACAACTAAAAGTTGCTACGACCCAAAGTCGAAGACTTGATAAACCAATCTGTCTCACACAGAAAAGTCTATTGAATAGATAAATCTGTCTCCCAAAGAAATACCTATGAGTTTTGTTCCGTCTTTTGATAAATCAAGGTGAAGAGGAACTAATTGATACACCAGACTTATATTCCTGAAGAACATCCTAGTAATATCAATCACCTCACAATAATCTTAATTATATGGTAGCGAAACAAGATATTGTGAAATCACAAACGATGAGACGAAGATGTTTGTGACTACTTTTTATCTTACATATCGAAGATTAAATCTCGAGCAAATCTTAGAGAAGATAGTACTCAATCACGGTAGAAAACATCAAGATCAGAACACGCAACTACAGAGAAAATAGTTGGGTCTGGCTTCACAATCCCAATGAAGTCTTTAAGTTGTTAACCTATAATGGTTTTAGAAAAACCTAGGTTAAAGGAAAATCGACTCTAGTCGCAACTAGTATCACACAGGAGGTGTGCGGATTAGGTTTCCCAGTTTCTAGAGTTCTCCCTTATATAGTCTTCAAATCAGGGTTTGCAATCAATGTTACCTTGGTAACAAAGCATTCAATATTCACCGTTAGATGAAAACCTGATTATACTCAAGCTAACATCTTTCAACCGTTAGATCGAACTTAGCTTGTTATACACAAATAAAAAGTGACTTCATTTAGATATGAGTAACCGTACCTAAACGTGTACACCTTGTTGGCTCAATAATAGTTAACCGAAGTTAGCCATATGAACACTTTCATATCAACCTTGTTCATCTCAATCAAAACTAGTTCAAATGACTCAAATGAAACTAGTTCTAGAGTTTTTCAATTGTTTAAATTCTCATAGAAGTATACAAGACACAATTGAAGCAAAATCGATTTTGATTCACTCGAAGCAATTCATGAACAATATAGCCACGGTTTGCAAAAGATTGCGTTCCTTATTATCTAAATGTATTAGTTCATGAATAAACCGATTTTAGAACATAACCTACTCAAGTATGCGAACGGGTACGCATACCTAAGTGGTCA
The DNA here is from genome assembly GCA_023531105.1 of Papaver atlanticum. Lineage (NCBI taxonomy): Eukaryota > Viridiplantae > Streptophyta > Magnoliopsida > Ranunculales > Papaveraceae > Papaver > Papaver atlanticum. The sequence goes on along the minus strand of JAJJMB010010045.1, from coordinate 5,329,200 downwards.
GACTTAGTTTGGGTTCGCCAGTATGCGAACAGGTATGCATACTTCCAAACTAAGTTAATTTTCGGACTTGAACTTACGCCAGTATGCATATGGGTATGCATACTAAGTTCATGGACTTTCAACTAACCAACCAGTATGCATACGGGTATGCATACTGTGGTTCCCGGACTTGGAATAACTTTCAACAGTTAGCATACAAGTACGCATACTATGATATATCCAATCATGGTTAATTGTTCTAAACTCCCAGTTCAATCATTGAAACATTCTTAGAAGACGACAATAGCTGTCTTACACAAACTATTAGCTTCAAAATAATTTCAAGTGATCGATAGATTAATACGAAACACTCTGAGTCTACATCAAATGACTGTCTCACACAAATCATGTGGGATGTTATCAGGAGATTTTCACATGATCATCTTTTTACTTTCGTCAAGAATATAAGATGAACTTGGTTAAAGCGAAAGCTTACCAACACATATTTCGATAAATATGTAAGCGAATTAAACTCAGCTCGAAATATCAAATGTGTATAATCGAAGTCTATATACCTATACGACTTTTGTCTCAAATAGGAGATATAGTAGATAGACTTTTGAGTGATAGATGAGTTTAAGTCTCCACATACCTTTTGTTGATGAAGTTCCACAAGATCCCCTTAGTAGTTCTTCGTCTTCAATCGATGAACGCCATGAAGTCTAATGCTCAACTACACTTTATATCCTAATCCAAGACTTAGCTATAAGCAGACTAGAAATCAAGACTTATAGTTTTGGCAACTAAACTTGACAAACAAGCTTGAGATAACAATGCTTGCGAGTTTGACCAAGCAGTGCTCTAACAATTGTATATACTTATTTGATTATGTGTGCATTATATAGGAATGATTTCATCCTAGGAAACAATGTTTTATAACATTTGTTTAAAGGAAGTATATTTATGAAATTGCTTCATAATCGAAAGGAAATCATGTTTGGTCTTGTTATTCATTGAATATCTTTTGGATGACCAATGGAAGATGACTTTGGTAGAACCAATCTTAACTTGTTGAGATTTATGGTATAACCGGTCCTAGCCTATATAATATAATTTGTTGTAATCGGTCATGAACTTCATCGAAAATCAAGATGTAACCGATCACAAGCTACCTCTGGGAAGCTAGGTGTAACTGGTCACAACCTTTTTTAGGAAACATGGTATAACCGATCACAATTTACATTGTGAGGTTGGTACAACCGATCCCAAGATGCAAAACCGAGTTTCCAATATTCACATATCTCTGTATGTTTTGTGTAAAGCATTAGGGTTTGCTAAAAAACTTCTAGATGTCGACATATTTGAGCATGTACATAACTCTTATCATTTATTGTTCAAAGATATTCCTTGATACTCAAGGTGATCCCTGGTCCGAAAAAGTGAAAATCATTTAATTATGATTTTCATCATATATTTTTTAATTATCAGCATTTAAAACATATCCTATGGAATATATTATTAGTTAATGTGCTAGACTAATAATAGAAGGTTTTTCCATGAGAGTTTTCGGAAATATTGGTTAACATTTATTGGGAATTGGAAAACCGAATTTAGGTACTTTAATGCATATCTTGAAAATATTTTCGGTTTTGGAATTTCCTTGTTGTTCAAACAACCTTGGTCTATAAATACTTGAGTTTGCATTTCTTGCAAACTATCCTAAGAGCCAGGCAAACTTCATTTCTTATTATTTTTGGTAGAGCCGTCTATCCGGAGAGGAAAATACCCTAATTAGGCGAAATCTCTTACGACCACTCGTTTAAAGACTTCTGTGGGATCAAGAATCTATACGAGTACTGAAAAGACGAGGGTACCCAAATATACCTCAAACTAAAACTTTTCCACCTATACGTTCTTTCTCCGAAAGTGATTTTCTATGGACTGAGTCGAGACAATACAACTAATCGGTTCACACTTTGTGTGATCGTCTATGGATACGATATCGAGACAATACGACAACAAGATAACTTGCATGATTGACTATGGATACAAGATCGAGACAATATAACAACGAAGTATGTTTACTTGATAATAGGTTCGGACTTAACCAAACACAATAGGATTGCTATCAAGTAAATAGGAATTAATGTTTGTGTATTTTACTTCTAATTATAATAAAACAATTATAATTGCGGAAATAGAAAAGTAAAAGACACAACAATATTTTGTTAACGAGGAAACCGCAAATGTAGAAAACCCCCGGGACCTAGTCCAGAATTGAATACTCTCAGAATTAAGCCACTATACAAAATCTAAACCAACTTCGTATAGTTGAGACCAAGCAACTAAACCTATAGTTCACCTAGTTCCCTCAGTATCCCTGCGCCTCCAACTTGTAATAAGTCACGCACTTGGAGCAATTCTTTTGGTTCGTATTCCAAACAGTAAAGGAACAACAAATCTGTTCGGTAATAACTCTTTTCAAACAACATGATATGAGTTTGACAAAAGGCTCTTCCATTTATCCCAATAAACTCCTTTGTCAGGTTCTTAGATCTATCTCTTAACAACTACCAAAGTAATTGTCAAGATTTTGCAATCAATACTTTGAATCACAAAGAATTGTATTGATGCCGATCTACTCAACTAATATCACAAAGATAAACCGATTATAGTTGGATCCCCAGCCGATCAAGTTTTGTTCACACCAAAGATTATGAACTCAAATAAGAAATCTTCTTTGTCTTCAAATCTTCTTAGATCTTCAATAAACACCTGCACACAAACAACTTGAATCTCTTGTGATCAATCACACACAGAACGGAGTCTGTTAACAATGGATTATCACAAGACGTCTTTAGATCTACAAACAGTTCTAAAGATCCCCGTCGATACTTCGATCTAGTTTGAGTGAATCTTATATCAGAAGAGAAGATTCTGAAGCATAAACAAACTAGGTGCAATCAAAGTTTAACAACCGTTAGTCAATCAAATCAATCGAAAACTAATAATAAACTGCAATTATCTAGTTTCCCACCAACGGTACTCGTAGAGCTTCCCAATACCAAAGAAGTCTTTAAAACGAGCGGTCGTAAGAGATTTCGCCTAATTAGGGTACTTTCCTCTCCGAATAGACGGTTCCACCAGTAACAACACAACTAGGTAGTTTTGCTGGCTCTGAGGATTAGTTTGCTTGAAATGCAAACTTCAATATTTATAGACCAAGGAAGTTTTGACACCATGGAATTTCCAAAACCGAATATTCTCAAAGATATGCAATAAAGTTCAAATCGGTTTTCATAATTCCTTGAAATGCTATGTCCAAATATTGACCGAAATCTCAGTAGAAAATCTCCAATTAGTAAATGCACATTACTAATTTTTATTTTCTAAAGATATGCATCTAATTGATGGAAATTAAAAGCATATAAAAACTAAAAATCTTAATTAAAAGATTCTCAATTTATTTCGATCCGGGATTCTCCTTTAGCTATTAAGGAATATCTTTGAACAATAAAAGATAAGAGTTACTGCACATGTTCAAAGTATGTCGACATCTTTACTTTGTAAATCCTTTTTCTAATTTACAATCTTGGAACCGATTTGCCACACTTCCAAACAAGTTTAGAATTAGTTCATCTGACTTCCAAGAACTATGTGATTGATTATCCTATCAAATCACCAATCATGGGTTTCATGGTTCTACCAAAACAAGTTTCGGTTCTACCTCCATGTGGGTACTAAGATTAGTCATGCTGTTACCAAAATTTGGTTGACTAGGTACTAGGATCGGTTACCACATATTTATGGTATAAACTTGTATTCGGTTGCACAAGTCATAGGATCGGTTCCCCAATTACTAAAAACTTGTTGTACCTCTTACAAGGATCGATTCCCTCTTGTGATCGGTTGCACCTCTTACTAGGATCGGTTCCCCAATGTCTAGAGTTGGTCATACCAATTACAATAAATCGATCATACCATCTCAGGTGATTACTTAAGATCGGTTTCACTAATAAAAGTCATACCAATATAAAAGTAAGGCATTGTGAATAGTTATACCAAGATACATAAACAAGTTATGAGCGGTTATACTAAACACACATATTGGTAATCCAAATGAATAACAATACCAATAAGCCTAGTGATTTCCCTTTCGATTCACAAAATAAGTTTATGAATGTACGTCCTTTAAACGAATGTAAAACATTGTTTCCTAGGACGAAATCTTCACCCATACCCATACATAATCACAATAGCATTCATACGATTATGTCGATGTCTTATATACGAAGTTCAAAAGATAGACGTTATACTTCGTTTTGTAATTCCTTAATACTATGTCTAACTAGAGTATAATCATTCACAACTTCGCAGTTATGTTTTCAATATGCACGACTTGAAAGATACGTTAGGAATGAAACAGTTCAAGTCAAGTATTACTAACCTCAAGTGGAAGGATGCTGTCGTCGTTGTAGCTCTTTACTTCTTCACATTCTTCAAGTCTTCATGTAATACTTGTAAGTCTCATATCCTAGTAACTTTCTAGCTAACCTATTCGAAGTTGACTCTAGTAAATAATCAAGCAACTCTTTAAATGAGTTTTGATTCACTAAAATATGACAACCAAACTTGACATACCAACGCTTGATGGGTTCAACCGAGCTATGCTCTAACAAGTACCATTGGTGGGAAACTAGATAATTGCAGTGTTATTAGTTTTTGATTATTGATATGATTGACTAACGGTTGTTGAAACTTTTATTGCACCTTGTTTGTTTATTCTTGAGAATCTTCTCTTCTAATATAAGAGTCACTCAGACTAGATTAAAGTATTGATGGGATCTTTAGAACCATCTTCGGATATAAAGACATCTTGTGATAATCCATTGTTAACTGACTCCATTCTGTGCGTGATTGATCTCAAGAGGATTCAAGTGTTGTTGTGCAGGTATTTGAAGGCAATAGAAGATTTGAAGACGAACAAGAATTCTTATTAATTTTCATATCTTGTGGATTTAGTGAACAAACCTTGATCGGCTGGGATCCAACTTGAATCGGTTTATCCATGATAGCTTGATTGATTAGTTGCATGAGATTGGCATCGCTTTATAGTTTCTCTTTGAGATCTATTGATTGATTGCAAATCTATAAATTAATTTTTTTGGTAATCAACATTTAGATTGATCCAACCAGACAAAGGAGTTTATTAGATTAAACGGAAGAGCCTTTGTCAACGACTCATTAATATCTTCTAGCAAGATTAATTAGAGTGGTTACCAAACAGATTCTTCCTTTGATGTTTGGAGTACGATCCAAAGGACTTGCTATTCATGTGCGTGACTCTAGAAGTCGAAGGCGCGGGGATACTGATGAAACTAAGTAGCTATAGGTAGTTTTCATGGTCTCAACTATACGAAGTTGGTGTTAGATTTTGTATATCGGCTTAATTCTGAGAGTATTCGAAACTGGACTAGGTCTTGGGGTTTTTCTGCATTTGCGGTTTCCTCGTTAACAAAATATTGCTGTGCCTTTTACTTTGTTTTCCGCATTATAATTGTTATTATAATTAAGTAAAATATACATGTACTTTAATTCCGTAACACTTGATATTGATCCTATATAGTTTCAGTTGTGACCGAACCTATTATCAAGTGCACACTTCGTTGTCGTGTCGTCTTGATCTTGTATCCATAGTCAATCACACAAGTGATCTTGTTGTTGTATTGTCTCGATATCGTATCCATAGACGATCACATGAAGTATGAACCGAATCAGTTGTATCGTCTCGACTCTATCCATAGACGATCATATTCGGTAGAAGAGTTATAGGTTGATAAATAAAAAATTATGGTGTATTTGGGTACCCTCGTCTTTCCACACACGAACATGGTAAATAAAAGATTTATTTCACAAAAATGTTATAGATTTTAATTTACAATAATGATATATTTGTCGAGATTTTTTTTTCAAATATATTGAGTTCTTAATTTAATATAATTAGGGATATTTTGATGAAAGTTGAATTAATTGGTAGTTTTGAATTATTTATTTATGTTGGTAAAACAAAATATATCAGAACAAGAAGAGGGGTCATATTTTCAAAGTATATGGCTCGTCCACATCGTAGTTGGAGCGATGTACTTTACCCAATCAACAAGTACCTGTTCGGTCTGGCTTGATTATGGAAAACTCGATTTTTCCCTGCAGTATTTTTCCTCATCATCTATTTAATATTGCTAACTCTTATAACCTCAATGCATAACTTAAAAGACAAAATAATATAAAATGTTGGTTTTGCTATGAAATTTTTAAGGAGATGAACCACCACTACACTAACCCAACATCGATTAGGAACTTACTACCTACTTAGTAGGTGTTAATTTTGTAACTAAGACGGATCGGAAAATTACGCCTAGCGCCAGGGCGCACAGGTCATAACTCCCTGATACGCCACTCTGATGCTACTAATCGGGTCTTAAAACTCTTCTTCATGTCAGGCAAATGCATCCCCATTTTCCCTTGCAAGCATGCTCAACAAGCATGATACATCTAACTTAGTTTACACACTATTTTAACTTACCCTTATTCTGCGAAGGGTATAAAACCATAAATGCCATTGCCAATGCATTGTTACATGCATTACTAGCTTCCGAGACTTGTCCATGCATGGTACATTCCTTAAACTTGCGAATAGTTCGTCGTACGCCTATTTCCACCTTTCTTACTTAGCTTAGGCATTTCTGAAAGATTGCACTGATCTTGATCGAGCTAAGGGTGCATCAATCAGGTTCATGCCGTACTTTCCTTAGGATTATGCAAGCTCCATTAACTTTCCTGGCCATGCCGAATGATCCATTGGTACATGCCTACGTCGAACGTCTTGATAGGAAGTATGAGCATCCAAGGAATGAAGTGCAACTTGCCTCATCAAGTTTGGCCACAATTATCTCTTACATTGCATCACCGATCCAGATGAAATAAGAAGCCAATATGTCACAATCATCTCACAATTAGATGATATGAGCGACAACGTTCTGGACCGGCAATGTTGCAACTCATTGCGGTTTCCTATGTACCCTTCCCTACTCTAAAGGGATCAAGTACTGACGGTAGTTCTCCCTCGAAGGGACACTTAAGCCAACTTGTGTTGCAAGCCCGTGGCCAAGCAATAGTAACTTGGTCCGTATATGCCGTTCCGTCAAAATGCATTATGGTGATGCATATTTATTCTGCAGCATGGCATAGCGATGCCTTCACATCATATGCCCCATTAGAAAGTCTGTGCAGCTATAAATGAGGCCTAAGCATTGGAAAGTTTGTGCAGCTATAAATAAGGCCCAAGCATTATTTATGCTCTTCCGGCTAAGCTGTGAAGCTTACTTGTGCATAGTCCGCATATACACCTTCAACCAACTACACCTCCCTATATATGTCTTATTCACATTTTTACAACTTAAACCGGGGGACCAGTTTGACATTCACCAAGTCACATTTTTGAGGTGCTTGCTTCACTATTCATGGTCATTGCCATGGCTAGGAGATGTGAAGCGCCATGATGGTTGTATTTCCAACTTTGGCCCATTGGCCAACTCCAATGTCCATCCATGATGGTTGTACATTACCTCGTCCAGCCTTCTCTGGCCTAATGCATCATTGTGATGCGATATTGGCCTTAGGACATTTCCAATATTCACAGCCATGATGGGTGTACATTGCCTTGGCCAGCCTGCTCTGGCCTGATGCACCATTTGGTGCGATATTGGTCCTTGGCCAATATGTCCAACATAATGTGTCATTTTTGGCACGATATATGTCTTAGCAACGCGCCATACTGGTCTTAGGTCAATGTTCCTCTTAACACGCAACAGAAACTTAAGATGAAGCTTCATCTCAGGACATGGCGCATCTTTGAGCACGCACCATGCTAAAAACACAAGGTGTTACAATAACTCTTGTAACCTCCATATCCACGGTGTAATTAGTGTTGTAATTACCTTCACGGTGGAACCTATATAAAAGGTCTTTCCCTACTTGTATGAATACACAAAAACTTAACAAAGTTCTCTCTTCTCTCTTCTACTACATTGTTCTTATTTTAGTTTTTTTATCTAGTTTATAGGTCCAATTTGTACTGGGCCGGTAGAAATTCAAAGACCAGGTTTGTATTATTTGTCCACTCAAAAAAATTGTCTCCTTTTGATTATTCAAATTTAGATATAGGCGCTAGGGGTGAGCATTTTATCCGTAATCCGCGGATTTAACCAGGACTATCTGTATTTTTGCGGATGGATGTCCGGAACGTTCGCTAATGGGTTGAATGTGGATGAGATTTTTGAAATCCAACGGATTATGGATTGGGCCCGGATGCAACCTTGAAAATCCATTGGACATCCATATCCGTTAGATTAAGCGCATTTATATAGTTTCTAAAAAATATATAGATAGTTTTCGAATTTTTAAGGCGTTTGCATGGAGTGTTGTCCATGGCACTTCAATATTTATATACATATATAAAATGGGTAGGTTCTATAAGAAGTCATCTATATTGATTTTATTTTTCATTATAAATTTTAATTAACTTGGATTATCCGCACCCAATCCGTTCAATCGTGCATCCATTGGATGTTGGATTGGATGCGGATGCCAAATTTGAAATCTGTAGTGAATTGGATTGGATGCGGATAGGGCTGGCAACGGATGAAAATCCGACGGATTTTAGGAAATCCGATTCCGATAGGTTAGTAGTTATCGGAATTCTGAAATCCGATAACATCCGACGGAATTTTAAAATTCGAATCCGATTCCGATAGGTTAACTTATCGGAAATCCGATAACTTCCGATAATTCTTAAAAATATGAAAAAATTGGGTAAAAGGGATTAAAAATTACTAATCCGGTTAGAAATTCCGATAATGTATGATAATTTTTAAGAATACAATTTCCGATAATCAACATCTTTATCCTAGAGGTAGGAAATTACTAATACATTCCTATGTGTTATCGGATGTCGGAACTTAATAATCGGATGGGGTCTAATCCGATTCCGTTACGTTAATGGGAAAAAATCCGATCCGACATCCGATATAACGGATAAAATCCTATAGGATCATGAATTCTCGGAAACGGATTTCGGATTTCGGACTATTATTGACAGCCCTAGATGCGGATGGGTAAAAACCGGTCCATACCGGCCCATGCTCACCCCTAATAGGTGCAACGAAATGCTCTACTCTCCTCCCTGTCCTAAATGACATTTCGTTCACCACTCTCATTCACCCAAAAGGGTTCATTATGTTCTAAACTCCACGATTTAGTAGATGGTGACATTTTAGACTGTGAGGAGGAGAATTGGAAGGTGACTAAGGGCACAACTAGAAAATGAAAATATAACAATTTTTTTTAGTTTTAAAGATTCAAATAAAGTAGATGAACCATGTCTAAGCCGCTTCACTTGAACTTCACAGAATGACAGCACCTCGAAAGCACCTTTTGAAAATTTACAACAACACAAACTTAGGACAAAATGGAGGGGAGACCTAATTCTAAGTCTAATTGGGGCCATTAGGGAGGTAACAATATGTGATATACGAATTAAGCGAGTAAAGTAAATCTTACCCTGAATTAATGTAAGTAAGGTTACAAATTAGCCACCAGTTTATGTACAATATCTTAACAACCTTCTTAAGAAACCAACTCTGCTCATGTACGTACAAGTAACTCCATCTGTTGTTTAAGTGGTCCGAAGGATATTCATCTGGAGTTGGACTTTAACCTGTCCGATTTAAAGCTTCTCTGCAGAGAAAGACATGGCAATATATTACAATTAAGTGAAAGACAAAGAAAAAAGAAGAGGAAGAGGAAAAGAAATTTAGAAATGTTCTATGCTGGCTAATTGGCGAACAACGTTTTATTCTGTAATGCAAAATGTCTATCTACTGTATATAAAAATGCAAATGTTATTTGAAAACTTACCAGAACACAATGAATCTCGTCTAGAATTGGCTTAAGCAAAGAAACCAAGCTTAGTATTTCTTCTTTAAGGTCGTCGTAGTCTTCATCTTGAGCCACGAGTAAGTTGATGAAGGTTTTGGCATCTCCAGGAACCAATCTTAGAGCTACCTAATAAAGATACTAATACTGTAAACTATTACTGCAACTACAGACATTTGTTGCACTAGAAAAGACGATAATGGATGCATATATGCGGAAGCTTACTTTTGAAGATTAACACAACTTAGATGCTAAACAGCTATAGCTAGGGATAATAGACTCTTGAGGTTTAACTGTGATTGACAATGGTTCACAATACCAATTGTACTATTTGTTAGCTAGCATTTGTATCGAAAACCAGATTACACAACAAAACAGGGGTATACAAATAAACCATTTTTCGTGTTCCATATGGTTGGGCAGACAAACTGCAGTGCGAGCCTCTAAAACTAAATTAGAGCACATACATATCTTAGAAACAGTTCAGATTTCGATCGATTTTTATTTTGTGCTTACTTGGTATGCAGCAGTTGATATCCATTGGTGCCATGGCTTCAGAGTGACCTCATAAGATTCTTCAACTGCCTTTTTCAGATTTCCATCTGGTTCCTTGCATAATTTCTCTAATAAAGATACTGTGAAATCCAAGGACCTGGCAGTACATAAAATTATGACAGGTTCAGCCACTTAGTAGATATGTTACGGTTAGAAAATTACTAAGCTACTTTTAGCTGTGCTATTTACACCCGGTTAATGGAGAAGTGTAGCTCCTTTTAGTTGGCTCGTAAGACAACCATGGTAGTACAAAAAGGTTCATAACATTGTAAATTTACAATTGTAGCAGCTGAATATGAAAACAAATCCAGAAAAAGTGTAACCTGGTAAGCCAAACCAATGCTCGAGTGCAGCTATTGGTTTTTCTCGACGTCCCTTCTCCGGCTTCTTTCTTCAATATTCCAACTACATTTCTGTACATGGAAGGATCCATGTCATGTAGCTTCTCTAATCTCTGCCACATTTTTAATGATGAATAAGTGTTACTAATTTGGTGGCTAAACGAACATATGGTGCAAATCTGAACAATTAGATTTGTGTGTAAATAAGTTGAAAAAAGAAAAACAATAATAAGACAGTACAGAAAGAGTTCCTAACTTCCTGCTTTCCAGCTTCTTATGGATGTTTTTTTGTCTTTTGGATTTTTCTGTTTCGTTTTATCCGTCAGTTTTTTGTTAGCGTTCCTCTTTATATTTCTAGTTTGGATAAGAAAAAATGCCATTATTTCCGTCATCACAGAATTTGAAATGCAAATTGTGTTTTAGTAACTAAATTTCATTTTGCTTAATATTTGCTTGATCAAAATGCTTCTGTCAAAATCAGTTTGGGTCTGAACCTATGAGGCTCCCAGCTTTCTTATGTAACAAACATTTTACCACTTTAAGGCTAAGTCCTATGGGCTAGATTGAGCTGTTAGATTAGCAGAAAAGTGTTGCAGTTCAAAAAAAAAAGTGTGGCCTATTTGTTAACACTAGTTCTCTCTCCTAACATTTTCTCGCAGTTGAACTAGCAGCGAGATTGAAGCTTTGAATGGTTCAGCGTTCAAAAAGTGACCTTTACGCTGAATGGTTCAGCGCTGGGAGATTAATTTTCTGATCTAACGGCTGAGATTTAAAGCGTTGAACCAAACAGCGCTGGACAGTGGTCCCAGATGACGTGGACTGCTAATCTAGCTGCTAGATTAGCACTTCCATAGGACTTAGGAGGTTGTCCTAGCTGACATGGATTGCTAATCTAGCTGCTAGATTAGCACCCATAGGACTTAGCCTAAGAACCCATATTTAAGGTGACAGAACTAGATATAAAAGAGACCATGTAAGAGCAAGCACTATGATGGTGCCTTTCTTGACTATATATCCGCAGTGGAGCTGGGAGCAACTGCTATGGTAGAGAATTTCTCTCATATCCGTAGTTAGTTAAGCCATAAATATTTGGTGGAAACTTAATTTCCGTCAAAAATAACTTCCGGGTCCACCAATTAGCCTTTATATTTCTAATTTTAGGGACTCGGTGGAAATTGAGTTTTCCTCTCAGTTTCCAGATAGTCAACTAAGGGTCAATGTGGTTGCATTTTTTCCTACCTTTGTCTTGGCTATAAAATACCTAATTATGTCTAAGCCAAGGTGCACCATTATCCTTGCTCCTAGGAGATCATGTAACTTAGTGGCGGTCTTAAAGTGACTCCCGACAGTGTATTTTATCTCACTTCAAATTATTTGAGGATTATTAATCCTAGCATTTTTAGGGGCGACTCCAAAAGAATTAGGGGAGACACAAAAAGACAAAAAAGGTCATCCAAACGTAAAATGTAGTCATCCCTTATCTCCTGTTTTTTTAATGGCCAAACTACCCTTTACAATCGGTAGATAACTTTACAATCGGGAAGTTAATCCATAATCGGAAGTCAATTTATTAGTTTATATAACTTCCGAATAATAAGTATCCCCAAAATAAAATCCTCTATCTTTTGAATTTTGATTATCCTATAATCGGTAGTAAATAAAG
>JAJJMB010010045.1:5160976-5316659 GCA_023531105.1 Papaver atlanticum | reverse complement strand
TCGGTAGTAAATAAAGTTATCTTGACTCCCGATTAAAGTAGACCTTTGGCAAAAATGCTACCATAATCGGTAGTGAATTTAGGTTATTTAACTCCCGAATATAGAGTAGCTCCAAAATGAATTTTTGCATAAATTCTCAATTTTTTGAATTTTGGTTGAGCCTATAATCGGTAGTAAATGAAGTTATCCTGACTTCCGATTATTCAGTGGCTCTCTTTGCAAATATCCTACCATAATCGGTAGTCAAGATAGTTCATATAACTACCGAATATAGAGTAGCCCCAAAATGAGAATTTGCCAAAATCATCTATTTTTTGAATTTTGGTTGAGCCTATAATCGGTAGTAAATGAGGTAAAATCCTGACTTCCGATTGTACAGTGGCTCTCTTTGCAAATATTCAACCATATTCAGTAGTCAAAATAGTTCACATAACTACCGAATGCAGAATAGCCCCAAAATGAGATTTTACAAAAACCCCTTCTTTTTGAATTTTGGTTGAGCCTTTAATCGGTAGTAAATGAATTTATCATTAACTTCCGATTAATAGTAGCCCCAAATACGCATTTAGCACAAATTCATATCAATCGGTAGTCTCTGTGCGTTTCTTAACTACCGATTTACTCTCAACAATCGGTTCAAAAATAACTTCCAATTATGGAAGGGCATTAACGTATTCTACTATCCTTTTGGACATCCCTTAACCTTGTTTATGGGTTGGGAATAAAAAAGTCACCCCTAAATCTTTCGGAGTCGCCCCTAAAAATGTCAGGTTATTAATATAGATGTAATCCTTCAAAAAGTAAAATAAAAACAGGACCAATGTAACTAATCTAAATACTTTTATATGACCATTTTTTTTAAAGAAATTTGATCTTTTTTGTTTTTTTTAAGAAATTTGATCGATGACTAATCGTTGTTGACGAGTTTAAAACTCAGACAACTAATATCGTCACTTCATGACTTTACAACCACTATAATGACCTTTTCTTCTCAATGTCATCTCAAAGAAGCCAGATAGAAATTCAAGAGATCAAGTCCTACAATTCTATCATGTTAACCGTTAAAACTCAATATCTTACTGTTGACTCCCCAAGAAAACAAAAATCATACTCTTGTTAAGAACTTTAACGAAACAGACTAGAATCGAAAATAATAAATCAACCAAGAGATAAATTAAATGGTTCCCCTTGGGATTTGTCTCTCGGTATCTCTATCATCTCCCGACTAGAAATACCATTAATTTTCCAAAAATACTCGTATACGGATATCTTAACATCCTTTATTTTAAACTTTTCTCAGTAAGAAGTAAGAACACCTCAGAATTTGCAACATTGCTAATAGGGGTACCAAATTGTTTGGGGGTGTACTAAAATCCAAATAAGACAAAACACCTCTAAGCATAGGATTGGTACACCCCCATCATTTTGGTACCCCTATTAGCAATCTTGACTCTTGGGGATTTGGAGTGCTAGATTCTACTTACAAGTCCAACTCCAAAAATTGTGACCCCTTAAAATTAGTTCCAGTCTGAATGGGCTCACGCACCGGAAAATAAATGTACTGGATCCTTCATGAAAATTAAACAAAAAAGTGTGCCCTACACACGAAGTTAGGTACAATAACCGAAATATAGCTAGCTAGTATCTATGCTTAAAGGGAAAAAACGTGCATCTTGGTTGGGTCTTCCCTAGGTGAACGGTATCACTTACTATTGATCAATATTTGTCGTCTCTACTACTACTAGAGTTTGCATTACAAAATTAATAATTACCTGAATATTTTGATGCACATCTTGTCTCAAAACCGCCATTGTCGGGCCAACCTTATCTGCAAGAACATGACGAATTAATATTTGCTTTACTAATTTATTAATGCTGAAAAAAACAGCTTAATTAATTAGGGAATTAGAGAGAGACGAACCAAGAACTTGAAGCAAGAGAAATTTGCAGACATGAAGAAATGATTTGGTAGGGATATGATGATCATGAGTCTTGAAATGAGCAATACTAGTACTGGTTGTAGTAGTGCTAGCCACAGTAGTAGCTGCAGCATCAGCAGCAGCGTCGTTCTTTGAGTCGCAAACAGAAGCAGGCTCATGGTGATGAAGAGATGATGAAATTTTAGAGAGCTCCAATATTGCAGACCTAATTTCAGAGCCTTTGAACTCATCAATTTCATCCTTGCCCAATATTTGCTCTGATCCCCTTTTCCTTTTCATTTTTATTCACCGATAATCTCTTCTTGATTGTTTTTTGTTTCCTTATCTCTCTCTGTATATGTCTCTCTACCTATCCAAGTAACTACTTAGCACGTTCACTCTCTAGAGAGGAATGCAACAAATTATTACATTCATTCTGCATTGATATGGTCGGTCGTCTCTCTGTGCTACAAGATTAATTAGTAGTAATTATCTGTTAATTATTTTAAGCAAGAAGATAAATGAATAAGTTAACTGCATATTTATATTAAAACCAATACTTGTTGTATATACGGATGAGATTCATTGACTATGTGAAGGGTGGATGAAGTATAAAATTACACATTTGGAAGGAAAAAAAATACTAGCATATATTTACGTCATTGCAGGTGCAAGGTCGACATCTGTCCATATAATAATTGATTAAGAACTGATATTTTATCATAAGATGCTTCCACAAAGCTTGCAGCTTTTACTGGATCAAAAGTTTGCTAGGCGCGCTGGTGTACATAAACCGTGTTCCAGAAATAGATCCATTTGTTTTTGCAATGGCGCATTTGATACGCTCAGAATGAAAAGTTTGGCATATGATTATGTATAATCTACTGAATCATGTGTTTGGAAGACTATTCTCAAGATATGAATTATGGCAATCAATTGTAATTGTGAAACTTTAATTTGGGTGATGAAAGGCGACATTTTCAAGATATGTATCCCAATCCCCATCTAGGTGATGTTAGAGAACCACCTGACTTCTCTGCCACTGCCAAGTGTCACGAAAAGTGTTGTACGCTAGTGGTTTACGTTAGTCAAATATGGTGTACGTTAGTAGTCTGTTATTCAAGTTATAATATTTCATGTCGGTTGTCATGTGCTTTAAATAGTACTCCCTCCGTTTCTAAAAAAATAGGCTTGTTTGGTTTGTAAAAAGATTAAGAGAACTAATCATTATAGCCACTTTTTCATAGATTTTCCTACTTTATCCATGCCCCATTGATTTGATATTAGAAAGAAATTGGAGAGAGAAGTGGTCCCCTTTTCATATTTAGAGAGAAAAACAATATTAAAAAAATGGTCCCTTCATGGGTAAATTAGTAAACTAATAATATTTGACTTTCCATATAAGGAAACAAGCCTATTTTTTTGAAACATCCAAATAAGGAAACAAGCCTATTTTTTAGAAACGGAGTAATTGTAGTCCTGTGAGAAAGTAAGAATTGAGAGCTGAAAAACCTGAGCAAATATCTAGCAACATAATAGCTCATTACATGGTATCAGACTCCAATTCTAAAATTCACCATTAATTGATAACTTAAATTCTCCGAGTTCATCTTTAAACAATAATGTTTCTCTTACTTTCAACAACAAACTATGCTCTCTGGAAATCCCAGATTGTACCACTTTTACATTGTTACAACCTCTTTCGTTTTGTTGATGGGTCCTTTCAGTGTCCGGTGAAATATGTTCGTCCGGATCCGACTATATCAACAAATCCAGATGATCATCATGACTTTGTTCATAATCCGATTTATCTGTACTGGATCAAGTAATTCTATATCTTGGATATTTCCTGCTCTCACTGAAGAAATTCACTCTCAGGTTATAGATTGTACTTACTCTCGTGAGGTTTGGATTCGATTGGAGAACAATTACAACACTACCACCAGATCTCGTCTTATGCAATTGAAAACTGATCTTGTCACTGTCAAGAAAAGCTCTGGTTCTATGCATAATTACTTTAACAAGGCTCGGTCTATTTCTTTTCAACTTGCTCAGATAAATCATCCAATTTCTGATGAAGATCTTATGTTTTATATTCTTCAAGGCTTACCGGCAGAATTCAATGCTTTCAAGACATCAGTTAACACTCAGTAGTTAAAGAATCTTAATCCTATTACTTCATCAGATTTGATAGATCTTCTCTTATTAGAAGAAGCTCGAGTTATTTTCGATTCACAAGTTGATTTGACTAATGTGTCTGCAAATATTGCTCATCAACCGTCTTAATTTACTGATTTATCTCCTTCATCTTTGTTGAGCATTCTCATGCACGCAATTTCAATGGTAACTTTTCACGTAATTCTCAATTTTCGAATTGGTCTCCTGATTATTATCGTGGTGGTTATTCTATATCACCTTCGTTTCATGGTGGAAGAGTTAATCGTTTTCCTAAGGGTGGTCGTTTCAATTCAGGTGGTAGATCTCCTTTTGGTGGTAGATGCTCTTCTAACGGAAGATTTCAATCTGGTAGACTGTTTAATGGTAGATTTGGTAGAGGTCCTTCTAATTTTTATCCACCTATGAGGTATGACTACTACATAGAATGTCAAATATGTCGCAGACCTGGTCATTCTTCCTGTGAGTGTCAGTATAGGTATTTTGGAGATGATTCTCCTACGGCTCAAGCTTACAAGGTGCATTCTGATGAGCATGTTGCATGAAGGGATGATTTTTGGTTTCCTGAACCTTGGGCTTTTGCTGTCTAGAATGAGAATTCTTCAACTCCTACTTCATGGGTACCAGATTCCGGTGCAACACATCATATTACATCAGATTTGTCCAATTTAAATCTTCATTCTGAATATCAAGATTCTGATCAAGTTAAAGTTGGTAATGGATCAGGTTTGTTTATAACTCATGTTGGCTCATCTGTTTTTGATTCTAATGGTACTAATTTAACTCTTACAAATGTCCTTCATGTTCCTAATATCATTAAGAATTTACTCTTTATGCTTCAATTTGCAAAGGATAATAACTGTTATTTTTCATTCTATCTTGATCATTTTTGTGTCAAGGATTTGGTTACACACAAAGAACTTCTCAGTGGACTTGCTAAAAATGGACTCTATAACCTTCAGTTTTCCTCTGCTAAACTCAAGCAAGTATTTTCCACATCTTCAAGTATGGCTGATTGGCACAAGAAGTCAAGACATCTAGCATTCAAGACTTTCAAGCATGTTTTATCTTTCGTCACTAACATTATAGATGCTCATCTTTCCAGTACTGTTTGTAGTGATTGCTGTTAGAGAACTGCTCGGTCGAACTCGCAAGCGTTGCTATCTCAATCTTGTTGTCAAGTTTATTTTCCAAAACTATAAGTCTTGATTTCTAGTCTACTTATAGCTAAGTCTCCAATTAGGATAAAAAGTGTAGTTGAGCATTAGACTTCACGACGTTCATCGATTGAAAACGAAGAACTACTAAGGGGAGCTTGTGGAACTTCATCAACAAAAGGTATGTGGAGACTTGAACTCATCTATCACTCAAAAGTCTATCTACTCTATCTCCTATTTGAGACAAAATTCGTATAGCTATATAGACTTCGACTATACACATTTGATATTTCGAGCTGAGTTTAACTCGCTTACATATTTTTCGAAATATGTGTTGGTAAGCTTTCACTTTAACCAAGTTCATCTTATATTCTTGACGAAAGTCAAAAGATGATCATGTGAAAATTGCCTGGTAACATCTTACATGATTTGTGTGAGATAGTCATTTGATGTAGACTCGGAATGTTTCGTATTGATCATTCGATCACTTGAAAATTGCTTTGAAGCTAATAGTGTGTGTAAGACAGCTATTGTCGTCTTCCGAGAATGTTTCAATGATTGAAATGGGAGTTTAGAACAAATAACCATGATTGGATATAGCACAGTATGCGTACTTGTATGCTGTTTGTGCAAGATATTCCAAGTCTAGAACCCATAGTATGCATACCCGTATAGTACTGGTTGGTTTATGGAAGTCCGAGAACTTAGTATGCATACCGGTATGCATACTGGCGTGAGTTTCAAGTTCCGGAAATTCAATTGAGTTGTGGAAGGTATGTGTACCCGTTCGCATACTGGCGAACCCAAACTTGGTCTGGCCACTTAGGTATGCGTACCCGTTCGCATACTTGAGTAGGTTATGTTCTAAAATCGGTTTGTTCATGAACTAATACATTTATATAATAAGGAATGCAATCTTTTGCAAACCGTGGCTATAATGTTCATGAATTGATTCGAGTGAATCAAAATTGATTTTGCTCCAATTGTGCCTTGTATACTTCTATGAGAATATAAACAATTGAACAACTCTAGAACAAGTTTCATTTGAGTCATTTGAACTATTTATGGTTAAGATGAATATGGTTGATATGTGTGAATATCAATATTCCTCGGAGCACGTGTCATAGTTTTAGTGGCCTCATACAAGATAATTATGTATCCCACGCTATACACAGGAGTCTGAGGAGAAGCAGATCCCTTCTCAAATCTAATTTATCCCATCCCGAGGAAGCATACCTTGACGGCTAAGATGGTAAAGTAAAACCTAGCCTAGAGCTAGGCAGCTGGCGAAGGGACAAAGGTAGTTGACATATCCAATCAGCATTTAATGCGGTAATCCCTTATCTACACGCTTGACCAAGGAACGTGGAGAGAGATGAGATGGCAGAGTCTGACTGGCGAAGGCTTGCGGTGAACGAAGGTACAATTTACTAAGGCTGGGAAGTTCCCGAAGGAACGTGGGTCAGCTGAGGTGGCAGAGTCCGAATGGAGAAAGCACGCGGTGAACGAAGGTACCATTTGTACGGAAGAAATATCAGGGAACGATGGATCCAAAGATAGCAAAGTTATATCTGGAGCAGAAGGGACTATAAATACCAAGCTTCACCAACAAACAAGGGCATTCAATAGGCAGGAGAAGAAGATCTAGTCTTAAGCTTATACCTCTTTAATATTTAGAACTTAAGTATTTACTTGAACTTAAGTTCTCTCTATTACTTTGGGAAGAATTTAAGATCTTTGTAACCACCATAACTTAATACAAACAATCACTCATTACCCGATGGACGTAGACAAAAGTCGAACCACGTAATCTCTTGTGTCTCATGATAACTTAGTAGCATTTACCTTACATTTGTGTTCTTCGTTATTATTGTGATCTTGAGTATCTTTTATTACTTAGCATTATCAGTTCAAATGAGATATCAATACTACTTAGTATCAGATTCTCTGAGCTGTATACATTACGTAGAATATGGGAAAATTAGTAGTCACAGTTTGGCGCTAGAAGGATTTGCTCACCGGCTTGAGTTTTCATATTCCGTTATTTCATATTTACTTACATATCTTCTTTGACGGAGAGATCTGAGAATAACAAGGGTGGATCTCACTTTCTAGTGATTCGTTTATCTGTTATTTACGTAAGTTCTTTGAGTTCATAGCCTCTAAAAACTTGCAACATTACAGATCTACAAAGTTTTTTGCAAAAACTTGTTTAAAAAAAGTTAAAACTTTTGTTTTGTACTAACAAACTTTTCCGACAGAGTATCCTTTAGATCTGAGTACCTTTGAGCACTAAGGAATCTCAGTGAGAATTTAAGGAGAATAGATCTTACAAAGCATTTAATAACCCTTTTTCTTGAAAGATCTGACACCTTTTTTCTATTGTTTTCAACATTTAAGGATTTTTTCCAAGGGTGTCATAAGCAATTAAATACCCATCTTTTCATACGTCATTTTCATACTTTTTTCTGAAAAATATGCTTAGCCGTCTTCTGTGTCAGAGCATTAATTGCTACTCTAACGAAGGCATCCAAGTATAGAAAAAATTCATTTTTTATGTGACCTCAGGATAACAAAAGACCGAAGGCATGCAGAAACCAAGTTATGTACCAACAAGTTCACGACCAGCGGTTACGAGAGGAAGATCTCAAAAACCATCTCAAGTGAATCAAAGGAATGAAGCAGAGGACGGGCAAAGTGAAATAGCAAGAAAAATGGTTGCTAATAAACCACCTACTCCTACTGAAGGGATGGGGCAAACATTGGGAGCACAACCACGTTATGGCATGCCGTTATCGGAGCTTTCTCGTGTTACGAAGCCACCTGCGGCTAACGAAGGGTTGCCCAGAACCTCAGCTCCTACGGGACGAGGGCTGGGAAACCTAACTCCAATCCAGATAGATCCTGATGCTCCGGTAATAGAAGAAGGAGTGGATGACTCTGAGGATCCGGCTGATAGCACTCCTCAGGGTGGTGGAATCCACAATGAAGAACAAATGGTAGCGAAGGTAGCAGCTTTGCTACTGCGTAACAAGGAGAACGAGGATGTGATGCATGTGATGGCTCAAGAAAACCAGAACCTGAAGGATATGCTGGATGTGCAGATCCAAGGTTCCCAAACTCACCCTTCTTTGAAGAGGCATGAGCAGGAAGCTATCTTAGGAAGACGAAGGGGGGATCTTAACCCACCAAAGGCTAAACCACCGAGAGGAGCCAGGAGAACACAACACAATCCAAATGAGGTGGATCCAACTTACAAGCCCTCTCAGTCTTATTATGATGAGGCATTTTCCAGAGATGCTCACAATGTGAACATGGTCATGGAACAAATGGAGAAGATGCGGAAAGAAATACAAGGATTGAAAACTGGCCATGCAGGCGCAAGGCTAGAGGAGGTGCTCCAAGAAGCAACAACATCTCCGATGTCCTCTCGCATTTTGAGGGAGCTTATCCCTGCGAAATGCCCGGTACCTATGTTTCAGGCATACAATGGTACCTCGGATCCCGCAGCCCACCTACGGTACTACACTCGTGTCCTTGCCCATTGGAAAAGAGATGAGGTAGTACTTTGTAGGTACTTTCCTGCAAGCTTGACGGGATCAGCATTGGCGTGGTATGATAACTTACCAGCAAACTCAATTGACCCTTTTGAGCAATTGTCTACCGTGTTCTTGGAGACATACATGTATAAAAAATCTACAAAGGTAGGGTTAGATAGGCTATTTTCTTTAGCTATCGGACCCCGGGAAACATTGATGCATTACACAGACAGATGGCAAAAGACGTGCCAAGCAATCGGGAAAATCAATCCAGAAATTAGCATTAATTGCTATAAGTACGGACTTGATAGAACCTCAGCTATCTTCGTGGAGCTTCGCAACCGATCCCTTGATTCCGAAGGAGAGCTTCGGGTTGTCCAGGATCGCTACACCATACTTGAATAAATCCAGAAGGACAACCCCAGAGCACAAACCAAAGCAACAGCAGCTCCGCAACGAACCAACTCTCTGAAACCAATTCCGTAGATACCTAAGAGACAAAGCGAAGACGGGGGCAGAACCAGCTCCTGGGATAAAAGATAAAAAATATGGAGATAGCAAGGGCAGAGGAAAAGGAAGGGAGTACTTTGTAGATAAAGTCTACACAAAGCTAAACACAACCTTCTCCCACATTCTAAGCAAGGAAGGAACGAAGCCGGGCTTTCCCCACCCTAACACTAGGGGAAAGCAGCCGGATAAAACGAAGGATGCTAATGAGTACTGTGAATACCACCAGTACTATGGGCATACAAATGACACATGCTACCACCAAAGGAACACAATTCAGAGATTCATAGACGAAGGAAAATTCATGGAGTATGTGCAAATACAACCTCCTGCCACTGAGGTAGCCCCTAAGAAAAGGGTGGAGTTACCACAAGATGGCAAATACATTAACATGATCACATTCTCAAATGGAGGCCAGAAGGAGCTACTCAAAGATATCCTCGAGCTAGCTCGAAACAGAAGAAAGCTAGAAGCCCAAGAGGTATTCAAGCTAAGTGGACCACCAACTAACACTTGGGAAGAATGAATGGCTACGACATTGACATTCTCAACAAGAGACGTCAACCAGAGGTCGAGATGCACAATGATCCACTTGTGATCACCCTTCCAATCCACAGATGAAATGTTACGAAGGTCCTCATTGACGGGGGAAGCTCATTAAATGTGTTATTCTACGAACCCTACCTACGTATGGGTTTAACAGCCGAGCAAATGGATTCGTCCACTTGCATGATCTATGGTTTCATCGGAGCAGTCTCTAGACCAAGAGGATAAATTGTCTTGCAGGTGCACGCAGGACCCTTGGTAACCAATACAAGGTTTTGTGTTGTGGAAGCACCTTCGCCTTACAATGTCATTATGGGAAGACTTTGGGTCCATCACTTAAGAGGAACGGCTTCGACATACCATCAGTACCTTCTATTCCCAACACCTATGGGTGAAATGGAAATCAAAGGGGACCAACAAGATGCAAGGCTATGCAACTTGGCAGAAATCAGACTGAACGAAGAAAGAGTTGCCACACAACAACATGAAAGAAAAAGGCGAATGGAAAATGCAAACGAAGTAAATAACGGAGACTTCAAAGTCCCTGAAGCCCCCTTGGCACAGGAAGCAAGCACCTCCGCTACTCCGATAGCGGACACTTCTGCTAAATAACAATTACAGAAATGCACTCCTCTTCAACCTCAGAAGCCGACCTTCTCACCAGTGGAGCCCACAAAGAAAATCAACATCGGCACGGAGAAGGAACCAAAGATGATCACCATCGGAACTTTACTAGGGGAGGACGAGGAGGTGCAATTACAAACGCTACTAAGAGAATACACAGATATCTTCGCTTGGTCAATGGAAGACATGCCTGGAATTGATCCGAACTTGGTCTCCCACCACCTTCGGATCAAACCAGAAATTGCACTGTTCAAACAACGTATTCGCAAGGTTGCTGATATCTACCAGGAGGCGGTAGAAAATGAGTTGCAAAAACTCCTAACATTAGGATTCATACGAGAAGTCAACTATCCTACATGGATATCAAACATGGTGATTGTACCAAAGAAGAACGGAGGTGTGCGCATATGCATCGACTTTAACAATCTCAATAAAGCATGCCCTAAGGATAGCTATCCGCTACCCAATATTGACCAACTGTTCAATGCAATAGAAGGTCACCAGAGGCTATCCTTCATGGATGGTTACTCCAGTTACAACCAAATCGCACTTGCAGAGGAAGATCGGGAGCATACTGCGTTCTTTACCCCATGAGGCTTGTATTGCTATACAAGGATTCCTTTTGGACTAAAGAACGCGGGGGAAACATACCAGCGATTGATAGACAAAATCTTTAAGCCATGGATAGGCAAGATACTAGAAGTCTACGTGGACGACATGCTTGTCAAAAGCAAGGAAGCAAAAAATCATCTATCAGACCTAAAGGAGATATTCGAAGCCATGAGAAGCTTTTACATGAAATTCAATCCGTAGAAATGCACGTTCGGAGTAACCTCGGGAAAATTCCTAGGGTACTTGGTAACTAAGCGAGGAATAGAAGTAGACCCCGAAAGGGTCAGAGCAATAATGGAGATGTCATCACCAAGACGCTGAAAGGAGTACAAAAACTAAACGGAATCTTAGCCTCCATGGGGAGATTCATAGCAAGATCGACGGATAAATGCAAAGCATTCTTCGATACGTTAAGGAAAGGAAGCAAGTTCATGTGGACCACGGAATGCGAACAAGCTTTCCAAAAAATCAAGGAGTACTTAGCCTTTGTACCCATTTTACAGAAACCGGAGCCAGGTGAGATACTCACTCTCTACTTAGAAGCAACAAGCTACGCTGTGAGCGTAGTATTGGTACGAGTTCAAGGAAAAGAAGAAAAACCTATATATTACATCAGTAAGACACTCAGTTCAGCGGAGCGTAATTACACCAAGGTGGAGCAACTTATATATGCCTTAGTAGTGGCAACATAAAAACTAAGGATATATTTTGATGCACATACCATTTGAGTCTTCACAAAGGCTCGGATAAGTCAAATTCTCGACAGCACAGAGAAGATAGGAAGGGTGGAAAAATGGAATGCCATGATCAAACAATTCCAAATAATTTTCGAAACAAGGAAGGCTGAGAAATCTCAAATCTTAGAAAAATTTCTAGCAGATCTACCTCTCAGTGACGAAGCAGAGATAGATGATATCCCAGGAATGGAGGAACATAAGGAGGATCCGGAGGTCTTGCTGGAACCTCAGAACTCACGAAGGCAGGAAATATTCGTAGATGGCTCCTCCAACGGAGAAGGTGCAGGCATATGGATTGTGATAATAACCCCTACTGAAGACCAACTCATCTACGCATTCAGGTTAGAATTCAAACAATATACCAACAATATCACAGAATACGAGGCGGTCATACATGGTTTGCGCTTGGCACGGGAGCTGGGCTTATCGGATGTTCGGTTGACTAGTGACTCTCAGTTAGTCATTAGACAAATCGAACTAAAATACCAAACTCTGGATCCGGTGCTATCTTCGTACTTGAAGTTAGCTCAGGAATATGCATCCAAAATCAGCAGCATAACATTCAGGCATGTCTGCCAAAAGGATAACAGACATGCAGATGCCTTAGCATTTATTTCATATATGCTAAGTGATAGAAGCACCACTGCCGTGCAAATTGGAAGGATATACGAACCTTCGATAGAAGGACCAATCTCAGGCACAGAGGAGGCACTAGCCGTCCAAACTCGGGCATGAGAGAAACAGACAAGGGAGAAACAAGCAAATAGATGAAAGAATCAGATGAAAAAGCGAAAGAGTCTGACGAAGACCAATCCATGCCAGATGAAGGTAACGGAAACTAAGCAGAAGATGATTGGAGAATTCAAATCCACCGGTACCTTGACAAAGTTACACTACCAGCCAACGTCAAAGAAGCTCGGAAACTCGAGTCAAAAGCAGCAATGTACAGCCTTCGTGATAGAATACTGTATAGGAGGTCATTTATCGGACCTCTAATGCGGTGCCTCTCATGAACCGAAGGAAGGAGAATACTCCATGATATACACAGCGGAGATGCTGGCAACCATAGAGGAAGAAGGTCTTTGGCGATTAAAGCCAAAATGCAAGGATACTACTGGCTAAGCATGGACGAAGATTCAAAGAACGTGGCTAAGTGATGTGAAAGGTGCCAATGCTTTGCCAAGAAAATCAAAGCACCAGCAACGGAGCTTAACTCAGTTATCAGCCCTTGGCCATTCATCAAATGGGGGGTTGATATAGTTGGGCCTCTGATAGAGGGAACATCAAAAAGAAAATATCTTATCGTAGCCACGAATTACTTCACCAAGTGGGTGGAAGCAAAGACTTTGGAGAGAATTAGAGACACCAATGTCTTCAAATTTTTGTTTGAACAAATCATATGAAGGTTTGGGATACCAGCCGCCATAGTCTCAGACAATGGCAAATAGTTTCAAGGGAAGAACATTGATATGTTGTTCGACACCTTCAACATTCAGAAGAACAAGTCAACTCCAATATATCCTAAGAGCAATGGACAAGCGGAGGCAACCAACAAAACTATAGCAATGAACTTAAAGAATAAACTAGGCGTATACAAAAAGAGGTGGTGTGAACAGCTACACAACGTCCTATGGGCCTATCGAACTACAAGAAGGTCAGCTACGAGGGAAACTCCATTTTTGCTGACCTACGGATCCAAAGCAGTCATCCCAATGGAGGTTATACTTCCAACAACAAAAACAGAGGCTTGAGAGAAAAATCTAACAACAGACTTGATGTTAGAAAAGCTGGACGATCTTGAAGAAAGAAGGGAAGTAGCCCTACAAAAGATGGTGAATTACCAACGAAGGTTAGCTCGGGAATACAACAAAAAGGTTATCCCTCGCAATTTTGTGGCTGAGGAATACGTACTGCATCAGATACCACCATATCAAAGGAAGAAGGAGTGGGGCAAGCTAGCTCCAACATGGGACGGGCTCTACATCATACACGACATCGCCGGAAAAGGGTCTTACTACCTAATAACCCTAAAAAAATGAAGTGCTACAGCACCCTTGGAATGCGATGTACCTAAAAAAGTACTACCCGTAAGAGAATGAAAATTACTCAGGAGAAGAAAGGAATAGGCAGTAGCCACCATGTTCTATCCCTGAAAAAAGGTATTATAAACCTTACTAATCAATGAAAGAAGCTTTTACAAAAAAAAATTAGCTTTAATTGATATAATTGGGTTAGAATAGACACCCTCCGTCAGGAGTGACGATGAGGCAAGGAAAGGCATAATTTCGCATATGTCAATCTCGGATCCTCGGGGCGACGGTTCCTTCCATGAGGCATAAGAAAAGATAAGATATCCCCAATAGAGATACCATGTTGAAGTAAAGCAGCCTTCGCGCTGAACGCATAGGGTTACAGGAAATTATTGCCCACGTAGGGACCTTCGCCACCATGATACCTTCTGTCCAAAGAATATCCTGGTATGACGTTGAATGTTCTACCAAAGGTTAAACATACCTTAGCACCTTGTGATAACTTGATTGTACGACCGGTTAGACACATTACGTCTAAACGAAATATTCATGCAATAATATAGGTGAAATAATAATTTTACCAAAACATATCTAACATCTCTTAAAAGTTGCATGGAAGATAACAAAGTTCAAAACATCATAAAGCATTGTTTCAAAGAAAAGAGACATCTCAGCTGAAGAAGATACCTCAGCTGAGGACATAAACAACAAAAAGGAGATTACTTAAACAAGGTTCGAAACAATAGAATCAAGGATAAGGAAGATAAGAAAAGATAACTCCATCAGCTTGGAGTTCGGCTTCAGCAAAGGTATCATTGATGTAATCAATAGCCGAGCACTCGAATTGCACCTTCATTTGGGAGGCATGAGCCTCCAAGTCAGAGGATGATTTCCGACGAAGCTCTATTATCTGAGCACTGAGATGGTCATTAACCTGCTGAAGTGACTCAGCTTTAAAATTTGCAGCAGCATCAAACTGACGAGCTATCTCCAATGAATAAACTTTACTCTTGAGATGGCTGACCTTCGCATTCATACCTACAAGCTGCTCCTGGAGACCTGCGGACACACATGGGATAAGTAAGAAACTAAAACAATTTGGGGTACAAAGGAGGCTACGGAAATAAGAAAACCCTAAGCTACCTCCGGCATGGCTAAGAGAATCCTCTAAACTATGCTCGGCTTCGGCAAGACTTTCCTCAGCAGCACTAAGATCCTCTACCAAGGTGTCACGTTCGGTCCGGAGGTCCTCAACATCTATCCGGAGCGAAGCATTTTCGGAGGATAAAACCTGGTAAACATTCTCTAATTCCTCCAATCTGTTGACCATAGATACATGGGACATGGAGGAAGGCATTGAAGAAACCTCGCTGAGTTTGTTCTTGAGAGTATGGACCTCAGAGGATAATACATTACGTTCGGCAGTAACCTTAGCTATGGAAGCGCAGGAATCTTCAAAGTCTGCATGATATTTTTTGCGGATAATCTCTTGAGCTGAGAGGCGTTTTTCGACTAAGGCTATATCCTCCTTTTGCTTGGATATGAGATCCTATTTCCACTTGAGGGTTCATCACACTCTTTATAAAGGATGACCATCTTCTTCACGAGATCTGAGTTATGAGCAGACTCAAGGGAGATTTGGGCCTCGTTATGAACAGTCACGTTCATTAACCTATCAGACTTCTTCTCATAATACCAAACATCTGAGGTCAACTTGGCTACTTGCTTCCGAAGGTGTTTAAGCTCACCGGAGCTACCAGCTGGGAGGCGTAGGTTCTCTCAAGACTATGCTACCAAACAAAAATATAAAAAAAGCTAAAGGAAAGAAGAAACGAACCTATAACTTTGGAGGATTCAGCAACCAAAGCAGAGTCAGCGGCCTTGCGTACCTCCTTCGCAACCTTCACAGCGTTATTGGCTTTCTCAAGAGCCAGCAAGCAAGCTTATAAGGACCTCTGAGTCTTCCTCAGCTCGTTCTCTAACAAAGGTACCTTGGCGGCAGAAGCAGCGTCATCTGAAGGAGGTTGTTGTGCACTAACAAAGGCGTAATCTTGGCGAGCACTCTCCAACAGAGCACTTAAGTGAGTACACTTAGCCCTATAAAACTTGAACAAGGTACATCCAACATTGATTTGTTTGCAAAGCTGCAAACAACGGAGCATAAGAACAGACGAAGATACTGGAATAATGCACGAAACAATAAGGAAAAAGCCACTTACTGAGAACAAGGAAAGACGAGGAAGGAAATCAGCGTAGGTATCCATGAAAGTCTCCATCTCTTGGATGCTACCCCTATGGATTTCACCAAAGCTATGAATGGATCAAAGAATAGGTCCTTGGCCATTTGATACTGAGCAGTCAAAGTATCCAATCTTGAAGCAACCTCCAATGAATCAGTCAGCTGATGACGATCAACCTCAGCAGAAAAAGGACCATTTGAATCCCGCAGTATGGCTTCGAGGATGGCATCGTCAGAGCTCCCAAGGCTCAAGTTCTCAGGTAACTTACCCTTCTCAAGATCAGTGAAAACCCCACCAATGGCTTGAGAGCGGGAATGGGGCACAAGTACTGAATCCTCACCACGACGAAGAGATGGAATGGTGGATGAGCTGGGAACAAAAGAAAATGCTTGCCTAAAAGTACCACCTAAGTCCATGTCACTAGCAGAAGGAAGATTACCCAGTACGGTCCAATCTGGTGACGAAGGTGGAGGTCCAACAACCTTGCTAGCGGAGGTAGTAGAGATAGACTGAGAACTTCCTAATAAAGTGGGAATAGCATTGAAGGAGAAGCTGGCAAGTGAAGTCACAACCTTCTTCTTCGGCTGGGAGTCCGAGCTACTAACCCCCACCACTGGAGATGCACCCTTCACAAACGAACCACTCGAGTGATGCGAGGTAGCAGAAGAAGACAGAAGTCCCTTAAAAGATAGCAACATAGCACTAGTGAAGGACGAAGCAACAGGCTGCATGTCACTAGGAGCAGAAAACGCAGGTACCTTCGGCAGCGAAGCAGGATTTACAGCGTGGGTACTAACTTGGCTCACCAATGAAGAACCGCCATCGACTTGAAGGTTACCACCTTCCACAGAACCAGCACGAATGGGACTATGGCTATCTTTCGAAAAATCTTCCTCAATGTCATCTAAGTGGGGACTAAGGGCAGTATCCTCAATATCCTCCATGTCCTCGTCATCCGGCTCTTCTCTAACAACCTTAGGATCCTCGTCGGATTCCTCAAGATCGATCACAGCCTTCAACTTTCCTTTTTTCTTGGAAGACTATAGAAGGACATATGCGCGAGCTAAGGATCAGGGGCAACATACTAAGGAATCTACAAACACTAAGGTAGGATTATAATCCTTACCTCCGCAGGTGTTGACTTAGTTGCTTCAATCGAAGCCTTCTTTTTCCTTATCCTGGTAGCTACGGAGTTACCAGCAGAGCCCGGAGCAGTCCCAGCAGAGGAAGTAGGGGCAGGCTACAAAAGAAGTATCAAAAATACTTGACAAAAGGCCACAAAATTGCGAGGGATAACAAAAGCGAACGAAGCCTACCTCGTCAGGAGTGGTAGGGTTGAAGACCCAAGGCTGATACCCATCATACTTGGGAGGCGGAGACGAAGCTGAACGAGGGACGCTGGGATCTGCGGAGGTAAATCCGGAGGCCCAAGGACCCACTACACGAAGAGGAGTACCTGCCCAACGCTTATCATGATCAAGACAAATACGATCAGACTTCGGCAAGAAAAGCTTAGCAGAGTAGGGGGATGACGGTCAAACCGGTCTTGTCAATCTCCTCCAACAAACGAAGGCTATTACCTTCCCTAATCTGCTTGGCAGAAACATGAATACGGCGCGGACCAACACACCAAGGAAGAAGATTGCTTTTCTAAATAGCATCAGCATACGTAGCATTGAAGTTGGAAGGGGTGTAATCCTCCTGCTTAGACCTCCCGGGAGCGAAGGGGTCATGAGACTTCAGAGTAGTCTTACCATTACTGCGGTACCAACTCTCACGAAGGGCACGCCAATAATTGCAAGTGTACTGCATCACCCCTCGGACTTGAGTCTTGTTTATTTGGTGATACGTGTTGATATCTATACCTTGGTGACTATTATTATAAAGGCGGAATTCAGAATAATAATAGACGAAAACTAGAAAACATAACACACTAGAAACGAGATCCGAAGAAATATATCTTCTCTCGATTATAACAAGAAAACTATTACAATTCTCTTTTTGTTATGCTCACAATCTCTCTAAACAGTAAAGAATCTTAAACTGTTTTGCTAAGCTTGCTTTTACAATAATTAATTGCCTCACAAACTTCTATCTAGGTGATTTGTCTCACAAACCTCCCTCTCTGATCTAAGTGTGTCTGTATCACAAACCACACTCTAGATGTCTTAGCTATGAGCTAAACATCTCTATTTATAGGTTTAACGGTTTCCCAAACCTTATAGGAATCTATTTCTTTATCAAGGATAATTCCTTTTCTAGGTATATTTCCTTTTCTAGGAATATTACCTTGTTCTAGGAATATTCCTTATCTAGGAAAGACAAGGTAATATTTCTAGTTAAGGAAATATACCTAGAAAAGGAATATTCCTAAAAGACTTTGGAGTGTCGTTTTAAGATAGTCAGAAAGTGTCGTTTAAGCAAGTAATACGACACTTTCAGATTGCCCCTGAATTACGACACTTTAAAGTTGTCTCTGTGTAAGACACGAGTTTAACGTCGTAGATTTAATTTATATTAATAAAAAAATAGAAATTCAGCTGAATTCCAAATCTGATTCAGCCGAATCAGATCTGGCTGACTAAAGTTTTTCTGGCTAAAATAAATCCGACTAAAAATCAAATTACACTAAAATGAAACTTGAATATATAAATTCAAATAAGATTTCATTGAATTGGTTACACAATTCATAACAAAATTCAGCTGACATTTAAGTTCAAAATCACAAAAAATGAAATAAATCAAATCTTAAATTCATGCACACAATACAAATGCAGACTTCTCAAGCTGCATTATCTCAATCAACCAAACACTAGCGGAAAAAGGCTGCATTGTAACAAATCAGTAATATGAGTCTACCATGATTCATAAACTTAAGAGAAAAATGTCGGCACGTTTACAGGCCCGCATAATCAGAGTCTAAGGCGTTGGAGAACACTGATACATTCACATAAGGGATAACTAGGAGAGCAGCCGAAGACTGCTGTAAGCGTTTCAAAGCTATCTCCTCAAATGCAGAGATCATAAGATTCTGACAAAGCTTCAACTAACAAACCAATTTTCTAAGTTACGATCTATTCAATGACCAAGAGATCTGACAAAATCACAAGCTAGCACAAAGCAGTAAGTAACTACCTCTCGAGTTTGATTTTGAGAATTCAGCTCCTCGATGTTAACAAGAAATGCACCGAACTGCTCGTAGGAAAGACGTACTCCTGCAGTTCCATATATCCACAATTTAGTATAGTTGGAACTTTCAAAATTGCATAATCAGACCTGGCTTGCCGGAATAACTCCTTTACATCAGTTCGAGGAGTGCGCACTGGACATAATAAAGCCAGATAAATAACTTAAGTAAGTTAAAGGAAATCTTCTTATAGAGCAAGAAAAAAAAAGATATTAGAACAAAAATGGCAATATTTTTCTATCAACTCAAACTAGTAGGAACCTAACTAGGAAAATCACTACTGGTACCGCTCATGGTTAATAAGGTGTCAACTCACACCCCTTGGACGACTCAAAAAAGAAATAAAGTTAAGTTAGTTTCCCGTGATAGAGAGTAAAGGACTATAATGATGCTTATAAACGTAACAAAAAGGTCAAAACTTCAGGAAGTAGAGAATAATCACCTTTAGCCGAATATGTCTTGGAAACACCTTGGTCGCAGGTTCCAATATCAAAGAGTTTCATCTTGCTGCCAGAACAAGATCATTAAAATCTCAATTCATGGAATAACATACACAATGGTAACCAAAATAAAATGAGTATTTTACTATTATGTTCGAATATTACAGAAGTATCATCATTGAGTGACTACATTCGCTGCCTCTTGAGGAACAAAAGTAAAAGACTTGTTAAATTCAATAACCAAACAAGTATTATTTGAAATAAAACATAAAATGAATAACAAAAGATGGATATGGAACAACCACAAAAGAATATATTACCTTGACGTGAACAGATACAATTTTGAAATTGATAGTATATGAACCTGCACTACACGATAACAGAGAACAAAGTAAACCAATCTGTCCAATAGATACTCAGGTAAACTATTACGTAAACTAACAGAAAATTCATGCTCTCAGAAATGCTTACCATGATTGCCAATGTTTCTGCGTCACCCACATCCTTTGTCCCCATTAAGCTGAAATACAACCAGCTAACCATCAATAATCCAATCGTTAAGCTAAAATTTCAAGAAGTTAAATTGAATCTTACCCTGATGCTTCTGATAACCCATAAGCCAACAACCATCAATAATCCAACTACACTTTCATTGAATGCTAAAAATTCCTCAAAGAGAATCCCTGCATATCCTAAGGCAAATACCACTGCCCTGAATAAGCACTTTAATGGAGTTAAAAAAGGAACAACGTCAAAGAGAAAATTAACCTTCGAGGAACTGATAGGTAAACAAGATCTGCAACTTTTACTTGCCTTATTGTTTGCGAATTTCATTTGATAGCTCCAGGTTGCCCTGTGAACCTTCGAGGAATAACACCAGATCCTTGGCATCACCGCTTGCAGTACATAAGCCATGCCATCTAGGTTATTGTCTTATTGATGACCAGAACATAAAATAAAATAAAAAGTAAATTAAGGTGAGATAAACTTAGAGCAGATATTTTCATGAGAAAATACTAGTAAAAGTGTTTGTATCTCACCCTTCATTCATGATGCCCAAACTTTGCTAGTGGTAGTGCAGATTACAGTATAGATTGACATAAAGATAGAGGATTTATATCCTTTAATAGGATATAGACCAGATCATAGTTCAAAACTTCAATTGCATGAACCAACTTAAAAACACAAATTACTAAACCAAATTAGTAAATTAGAATCAACTAACAACTTCATTCAATAGATTAGTCCATCAAATAACATTCTCCTGCTTACTTTTGGTGGTACACTCCATCTTACTTGACAAGTGACGCATAAAGTGTGACACAGCTGAGTCTTTTCAGAGCGAAATTCACCATACAATTCAGTAATAGACCCAGTCTCAGTCCCTCCTGTGAAATGTTTAACTATGTAATTTCTAGGTAAGTAGCAAAACACAACAGTCTATAGTCATAATCTACTAGTATTACCTTCTAAGACCTTGTCAAGTTCTCTTGATCCTGATGTTATCTGAATGATCACTTGCCTTTGTGCATGAAATTGACTAGCACTTGTAAAACCCAATGGAACCAGCTTCATCGCTGCTTCGATGATCAATCTTATCAACTTTAGAATCACTATTTCCTTTGATTACAGGTAATTCTTTCCGAGGAGAGTATGCAACAGCTTCAACTGTGCATAGACCAGCATCTTTAAGCTTCTTTACATCAACTGAGGCTACCCCAGCCGCCTTCAAAAGTAACATAGACAAAACAAACCCCAAATTAGTGAACCCTAAGAAACCTAAATTTTTCAAGAAAATCCCAGAATTACTCAAAACCTAAAGAATCAGAAAGATTCATTTTTTCTTATAAATCTCCAAAATCGAAGAAAACCCTTTATTAAGAATCAAATGAAGACCCTAATTAAGAATCAAAAAAATGAAAAATATTCATTCGCAACCTTAAAATCCCCAAACCCAAGCACAAAAATGACTCCACCCGATTGTCCAAAACATCAAGAAAATTCCCAAATTCGAAGGTTATAATCGAGAAACAAACTAAAACCCAGTCTGCAAATGACAATTAACGATAAGAAAAACACAAACTTTGATTATCAAAGGATAGAAATCGATCTAGGGTTTCGAGAGCGAATTGGAGGAAATTATCTGAAGCTGTTTAACAGAAAAAGGGCCGTGGAGAATCTCTTCTTCTCCGATATTTTCTTCAACCATGTTCTTATGCTGCTACTGCTCCATCACTCCAAAATCAAAAACTCTGGCAAATCGAAGAGCGTCTTCTTCTTCTTAGAAAATGGAGAGTCTGTGTGAGTGAGATAAGCGTATTTCTAAATGATGGGTTTTGATCTATGAAATAAGAGTTTAGAGAAGATAGCTTCTGAATTTTTGGTAAATTTCGTTTGATTTCAAAAGAATTAGGTTTAGCAGGAGAGCAGAGAGAGAAAGAAGAAATAAAACAGGAGAGAAAGTGAAAGGAAAAAGGGAAAAAAGAAAGCGATAAGGTTTTTTCCCTTCTAGTCAAAGTATATCTTAATAGAAATGAGAAGACTGAGTCTTCATATCCAGCCGTCCATAAATAAAAAGAGTAAATCCTAGCCATAGACTCAATTATACCTATTATAGAAACTATACTCTGATAGTGTCGTTGCATATGTCAACTAAAGTCTTGACACAACGACATCTTGACTTTAGTCAGCACAAAGCGAGAAGTATTGTTGTCTAAGTCAATAAAAGTCTTTACACAACGACAATCTGACTTTAGTCAACGACACTTTTTGAATGCCATTAAGTCGCAATATTTAGTCTGTGTCGTTTCATTGTGTCTCTGATAGTCCATTTTCCACTAGTGTATTACCTTGTCCAGGAATATTTCCTTATCTAAGAATACTGACTAAATATCAGTATTCCTTCCTTAAATTACATTTCTATCCTCAATCGGTCTTGAGGATCACTAGTTCGCGGAGAGAGGAAGATACACATGTATCACTTGGTCATCCCTAGTAGACAGAACATCATAGTAGAAGGGATCCTTTCTACTATACAAAGGTAGAAACATACCTGCGGCCAATTGGCCAATGCTGATCAATAAATTGTTCTCATCATAAGGGAAGCTCCGGATCAAGGATTCAGTGAGAACGTCGGGACCATCAACAAAGGAGATTTCAAACTTCTGCAGGCGAAAAGACTTGGAGATCTCAGATAAAGACAAATGAGCGTAGCTATCTTTGTCATGCAGCTGCAACCTTTAGAGCTCATAATGGGGTGGAGGGGGAGGAAGATCCTCAACAGCAACCTCCTCTACCTCAGGTTCCTTAACAATCTCAGTTCCCTCAGGTATCTCAGTATCCTCAGGGGGTGGAGAGGGCGTAGCATCAGGATGATCCATGCGCGGAGGTGGCTCAGTGGACGATCTATGCCTCAGATCTTTGTGCGCAGGTTTCTTCGGAAGCCTCATAATTCCTAACATCAACAGGAAGAACAGTCATTTAACAATGGCGGACCAAAATTGCAGTTGGCTCAAAAACGCACTTGGGGCAAAGATAAGCATACTTTGGGCATGGGTTTAACTAAACCAACCAAATGAAACAATTTAATCCCTCCATAAGACAAAAGGGAGGATGATTAACCACCATGGTCGAAATTACAGGCGAAGAACAATCATGGCATAATCATGGTAAAATTACGAAATGGGAAGTAACCCATGATTTCGAATAACTTGGAGAAGCATGGGAAGATGAAAATCAATACATGTAAGGTAACAGCAACATCAAACAACCAAAGAAGAAAAAATCGGAGCAAAGCATGGAGAGTACGAAAAGCTACAGTAAAATTGAAGATCAACGTATACTAACCTGTTGATGAAAAACGAGCGAGAGCTTTTGGGAGTCTAAGAGAAGACCAACAGTTGGAAGAAAAGGAGATGAAAAAATCTCTATGAAAAAGACATAGAGCGACAGTTTGTGGAGAAAAAGGAAAGTTAGCAAAAATCCTTATTTCATTCTCTTCTTATAGGCGGCTGGAGAATCCAAAAAATTTGGATGTCCCGAAATTCAAAGGGAAGTTATTGCATGAAAGGACGCATGAGAACCACCCAACCCGTACGTGCAAAAATGGCGGCGTTATGGAAGTTTTTTCTTCCAATCATACCAAACGATAGAATATGAAAGAAAAGGGGCAAACTGTGAATATCAATATTCCGCGGAGCACGTGTCACGGTTTTAGTGGCCTCATACAAGATAACTATGTAGCCCCCGCTATGCACAGGAGTCTGAGGAGCAGCATATCCCTTATCAAATCTACTTTATCCCATCCCGAGGAAGCATACCTTGACGGCTAAGATGGTAAAGTAAAACCTAGCCTAGAGAGAGGCAGCTGGTGAAGGCACAAAGGTAGTTGACATATCCAATCATCATTTAATGCGGTAATCCCTTATCTACACGCTTGACCAATGCACGTGGAGAGAGATGAGATGGCAGAGTCTGACTGGCGAAGGCTTGCGGTGAACGAAGGTACATCTGTACTAAGGCTGGGAAGTTCCCGAAGGAACGTGGGTCAGCTGAAGTAGCAGAGTCCGAATGGAGAAAGCACGCGGTGAGTGAAGGTACCGTTTGTACGGAAGATATATCGGGGAACGATGGATCATAATATAGCAAAGATATATCTGGAGCAAAAGGGACTATAAATACCAAGCTTCACCAACAAACAAGGGCATTCAATAGGCAGGAGAAGAAGATATAGTCTTAAGCTTATACCTCATTAATATTTAGAACTTAAGTATTTACTTGAACTTGAGTTCTTTCTATTACTTTGGGAAGCATTTAAGATCTTTGTAACCACCATAACTTAATACAAACAATCACTCATTACCCCGTGGACGTAGACAAAAGTCGAACCACGTAATCTCTTGTGTCTCATGATAACTTAGTAGCATTTACCTTACATTTATGTTCTTCGTTATTATTATGATCTTGAGTATCTTTTATTACTTAGCATTATCAGTTCAACTGAGATATCAATACTACTTAGTATCAGATTCTCTGAGTTGTATACATTATGTAGACTATGGGAAAATTAGTAGTCACAATATGAAAGTGTTCATATGGCTAACTTCGGTTAACTATTGTTGAGCCAACAAGGTGTACACGTTTAGGTACGGTTACTCATATCTAAATGAAGTCACTTTTCATTTGTGTATAACAAGCTAAGTTCGATCTAACAGTTGAAAGATATTAGCTTGAGTCTAATCAGGTTTTCATCTAACGGTCAATATTGAATGCTTTGTTACCAAGGTAACATTGATTGCAAACCCTGATTTGAAGACTATATAAAGGAGAACTCTAGCAACTGGGAAACCTAATCCCCACACCTCCTGTGTGATATTAGTTGCGACTAAAGTCGATTTTATTTTAACCTTAGGTTTTTCGAAACCCTATAGGTTAACGACTTAAATACTTCATTGGGATTGTGAAGCCAGACCCAACTATTTTCTCAATAGTTGCGTGTTCTGATCTTGTTGTTTTCTATCGTGATTGAGTACTATCTTCTCTAAGATTTGCTCGAGATTTATTCTCCGATAGGCAAGATAAAAAGTAGTCACAAACATCTTCATCTCATTGTTTGTGATTCCACAATATCTTATTTCGCTACCATACGATTAAGATTATTGTGAGGTGATTGATATTTCTATGCTGTTCTTCGGGAATATAAGTCCGGTATATCAATTGGTTCCTGTTCACCTTGATTTATCAAAAGACGGAAAAAAAACTCATAGGTATATCTGTGGGACATAGATTTATCTATTTAATAGACTTTTCTGTGTGAGACAGATTGGTTTATCAAGTCTTCGACTTTTGGTCGTAGAAACTCTTAGTTGTGGGTGAGATCAGCTAAGGGAATCAAGTGCGCAAAGTCCTGCTGGGATTCAGAGGCGTAAGGAACACGACTGTACCTTAATCAGTGGGAGATTGGTTTGGGATCAACTATATTCCAGTCTGAAGTTAACTTGGAGTAGGCTAGTGTCTGTAGCGGCTTAATACAGTGTGGTGTTCAAATCTAGACTAGGTCTCGGGTTTTTCTAGCATTTGCGGTTTCCTCGTTAACAAAATTTATGGTGTCTGTGTTATTTGTTTTCCGCATTATATTTTCTATATAAATGAAAATCACAGGTTGTGCGTAAGTTTAATCAATTGTAAATCCAACCTTTGGTTGTTGATTAAATTGATTGACACTTGGATATTGGTTTTTGATACCGTCCAAGTTATTTCTTATATTCAATCGGGCTCGCAAATTCCTATTTGTTTGATTGTAGATTTAATTGAGAAATAGAGATATAACTCTTGGATATACTTTTCTTAAGATTGAGTTTGACTGTCTAGTTGATTCTCTTGAAAGTATATTGGAGTTAGTCCATACAGATTGCTAAGCAAAATATTGGGTGTTGTTGTTAGACACCCGCTTTTTCAATTAGTAGCAGAGCAGGCAAACATGTTGAAGACCTCATAAGTATGTGTTTGTAGCGATATGACTCTATGGACAATAGTACTATCTCTGACAAACGCATCACCAGAGACAAAAGTTCTGTTTCGATGAAATCTATTAAAGAGAAAGACTTGTCAATCTCACATATAGATGAACATTTTGTTCCTACGAAACAGACAAGTATTGATATGTGTTATCCTGATTTTCTTTCTAACGAATCTGATTCTGAAGAAGAAAGGGAAGCAGCCCGAGAGAGTGCAGCGATTCTAAAACTTGTTAGAATCCGGGTTGTAGAAGTCAATAGATTGAAACACAAGGTTAATACAATGGTTGGTATGATAAAATATCGTGATTCCCAACTAAGGGCTCTTCGTGAAGAAAATGCTGGGGCTTGTTCATCACGAACCTTACCCGAGGCTAAACTGAATGAAGATGCCGGTGAAATTGAACGACTATTGAGTAATCTCTCTATTCAAGATAAAAGGTGTTTTGGGGAGTCTGTCATACCAAATACTTCTGAATCTGCTGTGATATTTGAAAACGTGACTAATTCTAATCATGTTTCTCAAATGAAAACAGCTTCAGAAGCTAAACTGCAAACCCTTCCTATTGATAAAGTAGTGCTTGGTTCTTCCACTAATCATGGATTCACCACGACTCATGGAAGGAAGAAATCTTCTAATGATGTTTCTAATGCTACATACTCTAATCACTTCGGTGATCAGAAAGTATGTCTTTTTTGTGATTCAAAAGGAGATGTTCAACGAAAGGGCAAATTGAAGCTTAATGACAATTACTTTGGTTGACTTCAGCATACCTTAGATTTAATACTCAAAGGTAAAACTGTTGGATGTCTAAACCTATTGGTTTCAGTACCCACCCTGTGAATTCTTCCAGGATAGTCAGTTCAATATGCTTATCGAACGTTCGAACCAATTATAGCATTAATACAAATCGTTTAAGGATATTTCAGAGAGGTGCTTCTCAACCTAATGTGAAGAATGATGTTCAAGATGTAAAAAAGGTTCCTGTAAATGAAAGCTACAATGGAGATATGAAGGACAACCTAAATCTGATAATTGAAGGATATAAGGATCTTATCAACAGGCTGTCAAATTCCTCCATACAAACTTCTTCTGGTAAGGATTCAAACTTAGTCTCTTATTTTGATGACATCAAGTTTTATAATAACTTTTCACATCAAAAAGGGTTCTCTTCTAGAATTGGAAGGAAAAAGAGACTCAACTGTGAACACCATTCATTTAATGAGCTTAGTGCTCATACTTGTGTTAATTAATCACAAGGGTTGAATTCTTACTCATGAAAAATCATGTTGAGTAAGATATGATAAAAATCAGGTATACTTGTGGCTATATGCTTTGTTATTAGTTGAGCTATTCTCTTATCGTTCATAGCTAAACAATCGTTTTCGGATAGCTTTTCCTAAGTATTGTTTTGTTCCTAGAATCACTTCGATTGCTTTTTAATTTGGTTGTCTGCTACTTTTTTTCTCTAAATTTTTCTCCTGTGAGATTATAAAATTTATCGAGCCAAAAATTGTGAAATAAAATTTTCACGTAGCAAAATTTTGTTGTATTCCTTTTACCTTATAAGGAGGTTTGTTACAGTTTTTAAGTTTTGTTCTGGGTGACCATATTGGTTTTCGTATGGGTATCCATATCGACTTGTCACAAACCAATTTTTAGAAACCCAAAAATCCTTCCTTAAGAAACTATTTAAATACCAATCCTATTGAGT
The DNA here is from genome assembly GCA_023531105.1 of Papaver atlanticum. Lineage (NCBI taxonomy): Eukaryota > Viridiplantae > Streptophyta > Magnoliopsida > Ranunculales > Papaveraceae > Papaver > Papaver atlanticum. The sequence goes on along the minus strand of JAJJMB010010045.1, from coordinate 5,288,716 downwards.
CACGTTCACATACTCTAGCCTATTTTCTTCTGGTCAAGAATGTCATCACCTTCTTGCACTTGTGATTTTGCAAGAGGTTTTCTTGATAAAGGTATTGGTTTCGGATCCAAAGGGAAGAAGAAAAGAACTCAAGTAGATGTTGATGATATCAAATATCAAAATCCTGAAGATTATGATGATGTCTCATGCTACTATGCATATTCTCATCAAGATGTAGAGCATGAGGATATGGTTTCTGCCGAAGTGGTTCACGATTTTCTTAAATACTTTGAGAAAGCAAAACTGCAGCTCGTTGATACTATGAAAGGTCTGGATGTGTTAAGAACTGAGTTGAAAAAGGTAAACTCTGACCTTGTTCTCAAGAAGACACATCTTAAAGATCTATCTTCTCAATGAGGATATCTTCTCTGAAGAAGCAGTGGATGTTGAAAAGACGAGGGTACCCAAATATACCTCAATCTAAAACTTTTCCACCTATAAGTCCTTTCTCCGAAAGTGATTTTCTATGGACTGAGTCGAGACAATACAACTAATCGGTTCACACTTCGTGTGATCGTCTATGGATACGAGATCGAGACAATACGACAACAAGACAACTTGTGTGATTGACTATGGATAAAAGATCGAGACAATACAACAACGAAGTATGTTTACTTGATAATAGGTTCGGACTTAACCAAACACAATAGGATTGCTCTCAAGTAAATAGGAATTAACGTTTGTATATTTTACTTCTAATTATAATAAAACAATTATAATTGCGGAAATAGAAAAGTAAAAGACACAACAAGATTTTGTTAACGAGGAAACCGCAAATGCAGAAAAACCCCGACCTAGTCCAGAATTGAATACTCTCAGAATTAAGCCGTTATATAAAATCTAAACCAACTTCGTATAGTTGAGACCAAGCAACTATACCTATAGTTCACCTAGTTCCCTCAGTATCCCTGCGCCTCCAACTTGTAATAAGTCACGCACTTGGAATAATTCCTTTGGTTCGTATTCCAAATAGTAGAGGAACAACAAATCTGTTCAGTAACAACTCTTTTCAAACAACGTGATATGATTTTGACAAAAGGCTCTTCCGTTTATCCCAATAAACTCCTTTGTCAGGTTCTTAGATCTATTTATTAAACAATGATGCATGTCGTTAATGCAACAAATTAATAAATATATCTCCAACTAATTAACTGGTAATATAGCGGTAGTAAGAGATCGTTCCCACAGAGAGCTGTATAATTGATAGGTTATTTGAATTAGCAAAATAAAGTAAATAACAAAGGAGGGTTTTGGTTTATAAGAAGAATAGAAAGACAATAATAAAGAAAAGAGATGATTAAGGAATCCTTCGCCGTTACCAAGCGATTACTGGATTAGAATACTTATCTATCTTCCGTTACCAACTCTTTATAACTTGATAGGAAGTATGAGCATCCATTACTGGCATACAACTAAGCCTCGTCAAGTTTGGCCGCAATCATCTCTTGCATCGAGCTACCGAGCTTAGATGATATGAGGGGCCAACGTGCTGGACCGGCAATGATGCAACTCATTGCGGATGCCTACGTACCCCTCCCTACCCTAAAGGGATCAAGCACATACCGCAGTTCATCATTGAAGGGACATCAACTGAAGCCAAACTCGTTTGCAAGGTCGTGGCCTAGCAATAATGGTAATGGCCTGGTCCGTATAGGCCATTTCGTCAAAATGCATAATGATTATGCATTATCGGGTCCGTGGCATAGCATAATGATGCCTTCACATCATATTCCCCATTGGCAAAGTTACGGAGCTATAAATGAGACTTAGGCATCATTTATACTCTTCTGGCTAAGCTATGAAGCTTACTTGGTGCATGGTACGCATATGCACCTTCAACCAACTACCCATCCCTATATATGTTAACTTGCAATTTCTACAAGTTAGAATGGGGGAGCAAAATGTTATCACCATGTCTAACTATGATTGCGCACAATGATTGTGTACAATGATTGCGCAACACTCTCTCATCCAGCCCAGTCTGGCCTGATGCACAATGATTGTGCAATATTGGCTCTAGGCCAATCTTCTGCATAATGCACAATGATTACGATGCAACGCTAAAGGCCATCTACCTAACTGGCCTAATGCATCATGATGATGCAACATTGGCTCTAGGCCAATATTCCTCTTAACACGATAGAAACTTGAGATGAATCTTCATCTCAGGCCATGGCGCATCTTTGAGCATGCGCCATGCTAAAAACACAGAGTGTTACACATTATTTCTCCAACTGCTTATAACCGTCATCACTACTTGTAACTTTTCACATGGGGTGTTTCCACGCCGCAAGTTGCTGTAAACCACCAGACCAATACCCCATGAAGAATCCCCCATGTGACGTATTTTCATGTTTTGTAGGTATTTGAGATGAGGCATGGACTTCATCTTGTTTTAGGCTAAATCATAGTCGTTGATATACCACATGTATCATAGGAATGTTTGATCGTGTTTTTGTGAAGTTGTCGTGAAAACAACTTGGCCACGGCCAGCTAAGATGTCTTAATATGCTCATAGCATGTTGAGGCGCTGGAAGATGGATTGGCATGTTAATAGTTGGTTACGGTGCTATAAATTAGCATAGCATACTAATGGCGTAAAAGTAGCATAACATGTTTACACTTTTTACTACAACTAAGGTGGAAACAGATATGTCAAGCTATAATATTTACGTGACATATTGGAGTGCTAAATAATCGCACGGCATGTGACACAATATGTTAATGGCTTAATCGTTGAGATAAAATATCAAGTGGCGTAATGGCCCATAATGGCGCTACCATAGCCTATAGTGGCGTTAGGATTAGCCTAGTAGGTTGAGATCCAAAAGATGGCTCAATAACTTTGCTTTTTAACCGCCATAATTGGAGTTAGATCTAGTTGTGGCTATTGGCATAGGATGGCATGGCAACCTAATGTGGCATTAGGGTTTGGCATGACATGGCCTAAAATAGCGCTAGCCTGGCAAGTTGCGGCTTTATAGCGATTTAGCATATTTTACTCCAGCCATGGCAGTTGAGAGGGGAATGGTGGGGCCATAGATTGGCCACAGGCTAAATAATTCAAGCCACAATCTATTGGAAACATTATGGAATATCTTGGACCTAAGATGGCGTGTGGCATGTTTTGGACCTAAGGTGGCACTAAAAATTAACTTAGCAAGTTGCGGCCTTAAAAGTGGCGTAACATGTTCAGGGCCACCCAGGGTGGTTGAGACCGAAATAATTGGATCTCATCTTAGCCGTAAACATTTATGGCCCATGTACAACATTGTAGTATGTTAATGGCCAACCGTAGTGGTTGGGCCAATACATATTTTAGCCGTGGCTCGTTGTTGGACGATTAAGGCATATGAGCGGGCGACTTGGCCATAGCCGTGAATTAGGATTTGGCTTCAATTCGACTAAGGCCATTGGAATGAGATCTCTATTTTAACTTGAATAACTGGGCATAAATTGAAATTATCCGGAGCTAAGGTGAGATCAAATCTCCTAAGACGTTGATTGGTCGTGGCCCCCTAATAGTGCATTAGGGTTTTGTATTCTTGGCCATGATGTGTTTATGGCCTGTGGGAGGATTTTTCTAAACTTAGGAGGAAAAGTTGAGAGTTTTATCCATGATTAAATTGACATAACTACCTACGTTAGGATTTCTCCTAGTTTTTTGGGTCTAATGGTCTTGGACGACTAGAATATAGAGTTTTAGGTTGGCCGAGACTCTTATTAGCGTGCTAAGGTCTCGTGAATTCGACCACCACGTGTTTATAAAATGTAGGGGTAATATTGACAATATTATGGACTTGGCCATAGCTGGATAAGGTCCCACAAGATTCGTGATATGTGTGGCATAGCCACGGATGGCCAAGGTCCCACGAGCCGTAATGTTTATGCCACGAACTTGGACACAGCTGGCCAAGGGCCCATGGAGCGTTAATATCGTTGAAGAAGATCCAAGAGGCCATATGGAGTCTTCCAGGGGGGCTTGCGTTAGCTGGCCCAGAGGATTTGGGCGTAGCAGATGAACTACGCGGCCAGGCTAGGCCACAGGCTTGGCCATGGCTGGCCAAGGTGAGATTAGCATAGAAAGCTGTTCTACGGACTTGTCCAAGGTCAGGCCAAGTTATCTTGGGTGTGGCAAGATGTGCCACGGAGCCGGCCCATGGTCAGGCCAACTTAAGTTTACATCTTAGCCATGATTCACGGCTTATACGCGCGATAGTGGTTATGCCACAATCTTGGCCGTAGCTTGCCAAGTTGGCATTGGCTATGAGATTTATGCTATGGACTTGTTCGATAGTTTTGGGATGATTCCATTTACGCCGTAAGTCCGTTCTTATATTAGCTGGAGCGTTACTAGCTGCAGCGGCTGTGCTGTGACCTTGGCCGTAGTTCGCTAAGGTGCCATAGGAGATGCAATACTTGCTACGGACTTGGACATAGCTGGCTAAGGTACCATGATCTCTATGCCACTGATTATGGCTAATCATTGGGTAGATATAATTTAGGGTTTGATCTGTGGCAATATGCTATACCCAAATTTAGAGTATAATGCCATTCCAGTATAAATTGAATGTGATAGCGCCAATATAGCATGTTCAAAGAACTCGGCCATGGGAGTTGCGACTTGAGTCGATACTCGATATGGATATGTATTAATATAATATTGTAGATGGTGAAATTTGGATAAGGGGGCAAAAGTGTCATTTTAAGACTATAGACAGAATTCAACTCTCACGGGAGAGATTAAGCCCTTGGTCCTCAAGGCACTCATAGCAACTATTTCTAGTATACGTCCCTGCTAGACACTGCTGGTCGTGATGCCGTGACTCCTAAAGCACATCCTCGATGAGATACTGATGGTCATGTAGGTTCTGTAGGGCGTAAAATGTCCCCAGTAGACTTATGAACCAGAACAACCATAATTCCAGCATGTCTTCGCGATACGCAGCTGATTGTGATGCCATGATTCCTAGTATACATCCTCGACGAGATACTGCTGGTCATATGGGCTCTGTAGATGCGTAAAAACATTCCAGGCGGACTTATGACCCAGAGCAGAGACATATGTGTCTCCCGTAAGCACGACCCACCCTATTTGAGATAAAGTACTGATTCCTAGTACATCATCGCGAAATACACTGGTCATGTCTGCTCTAGGCTCTGACTCGACTTACTAAGGTTTCCGAATAATTCTTAGGACATCCCTGCGAGATACGCTGGTTATTCTGCCTCCGGGCCCTTTAGACAGACTCATAGAACATCCTTTCGAGATACACTGGTATTGTTGGCCCCATCATATGGACACACAATTGATTCCTAGCACACACCACACCAAATTCTGGGATTAGTAACTAAAATTCGTAACGGCTTACTAGCAGTTATGAAATTTCCGTTACAAATGGCCGTTAAGAAATGGTTGTAACAGGCATAAGCCCAAAAATTCGTAACAAGGGATAGCTATTACGAAAAAAATTTATGGGCGTGCCAGTCACACGCTTGGTCACACCTGGGTCGTAGCATTCACATGCGTGCTATCGTGTTTCATCTACACCGTTTATACCTACACTAATATCTCTACCCTTCATTATTCTCGAGATGCATCTTAATCATAAAATTTCTATCTAACCCTAAGTCATATCTCTCGGATGAATTTCATTTCTTTTTTCTTCCGTCGAAAATCTCGAGCCAGAGAGGTGAAAAACACAAACCTCTTTCCCTTCTCAGTTTCTTCCGTCGATCTCTCGATCAAACCTCTTTCTCTTCTCTTCTTTTATGTTTTATCTCCTCTTTTTCTTTTATTAATATCATCTTGTCATGTACAAAGAGAGATAGAGAAGGTAGAAATTAGGGTTTCAATCTCTTTTTAATGGCAAATCTGAATTGATGGCGATTGATGGATTTAGGAGAAATTAGGATTTCAATAGATAGATGGATTTCAGTGAAAAGGGTACTGGTTCCTCTTCACTTCAAGGTATTGATAAATTTAAATAGCTTTTATCTTTCTTCCAAGGCTAGAAATTCGATCTATAGGTTTTTGTATCCTGTTTTGAATCTTAATCTTCTTTTTCTTCTTTGTTTTCTGATGATTGGTGAAGCAGATGTAAGAGAGGGGTGTTGTGATCGATAGATTCTGATGCTCTGAAGAACATAGGAATAGAATTCAGATTTCTGTTGCTGATTCATGACGAGAAAGAGATGCAGAACCGAAGATTAAATATGGATTTTGTTGGTGATTGAGTTACAGAGATGGGTTCAATTGATTTTAGGGGTTTCAACTGATTTGAATTGAGCAATTGATGATGATTTAGGTTTGTAAAAGATGGATCTGTGGTGACTTATAGAAGAAGAATTTGTAGTTTTAGGTTTGGAGTTTGGTCATTCTCATATCAGGATGGAGAAGATTAATGAAGTCATGGATTAAGTTGATTTGTAGGTGAACTTGTGAGATAGTTTGGTGTTGGCTTTACAGAGAATGGTGTGAATTTTGGAGACGGATTTGTGGAGGTTCGATTCAGTTCAATTTTCTGCATACCTATCTTATCAGTTATCATAAGTTTAGATTCATTTGAATACTTAAGTTGCATACTGTTATTAATTGCTAAGACGGTCCTTGCTTTCTCGAATTGTTTGCATACAGGATGCGAAGAACAAAAACGTCGAGCATGTAGTGATCTTGTGCATTGTGCCAAACCTTAAAGATATCAGAGGTAACCTTAGCTAACTTATTTGTCTGACTGAGTTGACTCAGTCTTAAACAGTTTAAACTCATCGATTTGACCAGTTGACCTGACTTGACCGAGTTAACCCTTTGACCGTTGATTTGACCTTTGACTTGGACTTAGACGTTGACTGTTAGTTGACTCCTTCTCACCAAATGTGGACCGTTAGTTGACCTGACAGACCAGGACTTGGATTAATGGACTTGTTTAGTGGACTTAGGCTTAGGACTATATTTCCTAGGTTGATGTTTGGACCCCTTATGGTCCGAATTAGCTTTCGGATCCTTCTACAAAGTTGTAGATATTCATAAAACTTAGCTAATGGACTATAGAACCAACCTAATTCAACTAGTAAACCTTAGTTATGCTAAAGATAGAGAATGAAAAGGTGTAGAACCATGAATGGGCTTAGAACCATTAGATAGACTTGTATGATTCTTGTGTGAGCCATTGTGGCCAGATTCTTAGAGTTCTTGTGTGATTAACATTTAGTTATTAACAACTATCAATTCAAAGGATGAACCATAGGATTGAGGATCTCGAGGTAGGCGAGGCTTTGTCGTCAAATCAGGTGGGAACTCTGTAAACTTCTTGTAATCATTGAGTTTTCTTTTCTATCTGTGAGCATGATGTGCACTTACATTTTGTAAGCATAACTGGGTGTAATTGGATGGGTATGTTGTGTAATATGCATTGTCGGATTCTCCAAATTTTATATCTAATTTATGCTGATTAGGAGTTGGTTTAGACTCCAATTATTTATTGCTATAGGGGGGTCGAGATTCCCAATATTACTTTCATAATTTCTTGTGAAAATTCATTTGTTGCATATTATACTTAATTGCAAAAACCTTCGGGACTTGTGATAGTGGTTTCCTGAATCGTGGTTTGTATGGGCACTCTATGTGGATGGCGCTATCATTCGAGTATGGAGTTATTTTACTATCGTCTTCTCCAATGAGTTGGCGAAGTCAGAGTGACATATTTTTGGTTTGTTCTAGCATCACTTTTGTAGATCATCCGGTGGTGGTATTTTACAGGTATTTCTACTAAGGTCGAAATATATGAGGAAGTGGAATTAGAATGACCTTTCTTTCATGAATGTGATAAGTCGATGGTTGCTGATTGCTGGGTGAATATTTGATGTGTGTTTCCGTGATTTCCCCATGAGAAGTGTCTGTGTCTCCCCACAGCTTCTTGCTAAGTCAAGTAGTGCGAGATGTGCAATATTATTTAGTAGTATGAGATGTACGGTATTATATATAGAATATTTTATTCGGGGAAATTATGCAAGTACATGTTATGCATGTTAATTGTTTATTTAATATACTTTAGAAGCGTGAACATGTTAGTGATTACTGAAGAGTTATATGTTTCCATTGGGCACCCCTTTGGAATGATGTGCTCACTTGTTTCCCACTTCAGTTTCAGTAATCTGAAGAAATGAAGCGCTTGAAGATATATGTTTCGTAGCTTGGAGCTTATTCGAATCTAGTGTTATTCTGTAAACAACACATTAATATATTCATATCACTTGAGAAACTTTCAATTATGAAATATTAGAGAGAGTTTGGGTTTTGTTATAGCACTTTATGTGATTACAATTCTTAAATTTGATAATCTAGATTTGATGCTTCATTAGGTCGTCATCATATCAGTTAAGCAGGTGATTAGGTTGGGGCATCACAAGTTGGTATCACTCCTTTTGCTTAAATTAAAATTAATACACACATGTTCAATATAATTGTCTAAATTAGAGTAGCACATGAAGCTTTGATATGAGCGCGACTGTTCCCATGTCTAATATATAATTTCACCTTTTCTGTAAAACTGTAATCATTTGAAATTTTAGGAGATGTTGTTGTCCGATTAGTGAGATATGGATTGTTTTAGTTACTATTATTTTCTTTTGACTGATTTTATCTTTTGATAGGATTTTCTAGGATTTGTTCATGTCTCTTTTATTTTATACGATGATTATGCCCTGTGTTTGTGCAACTGTACTCTTGTATTGTGCTTAAATTTCTAGTTTGCTCAACCAGTTTGACTCATCACTTGTGTTGCTTTCCATTGTAGGAACCTCCTACAAAGAAAACCCCAGCACCTGCACCTGCAAAGAATGCCCCTGCAGCTGCAGCCAAAAAGAAAGAAGAGTCCAGCGATGATAGCTCTGATGACAGTGAATCTGAGGATGAGGTTTGACTTGTTTGATTTTTTTATTAGTTTTCTTATAGTCATGTCTCCTTCAACTATGATGGACTGGTTGTATGGATTTGTAATTGCCATTATCTTATTTATGATGTCGTTGGGCGGCTTTGCTTGCAGGTATGCGAGAACCATCCTCACGGAGTTGTTTCGGTGAGAATAGTTATCTGGTTTGCGATTTCTTTTCCGCTATCAGTCAGTCACCATATTAATAATAGCCATCCATGACTGCCAATGTTTTTATATACAGCTTGAAAAGTAAGAAATGAGTAGTTTCTGTTATCTATTTCATATTTGTTAGAGCATAGCTCGGTTGCACCTAGTTTTTTTATGCTTGAGAATCTTCTCTTCTGATATAAGATTCACTCAAACTAGATCGAAGTATCGACGGGGATCTTTAGAACTGTTTGTAGATCTAAAGACGTCTTGTGATAATCCATTGTTAACAGACTCCGTTCTGTGTGTGATTGATCACAAGAGATTCAAGTTGTTTGTATGCAGGTGTTTATTGAAGATGTAAGAAGATTTTAAGACAAAGAAGATTTCTTATTTGAGTTCATAATCTTTGGTGTGCACAAAAATTGATCGGCTGGGGATCCAACTATAATCGGTTTATCTTTGTGATAACCTTAATTGATTAGTTAAGTAGATCGGCATCAATACAATTCTTTGTGATTAAGAGTATTGATTGCATAGTCTAGACAATTACTTTGGTAGTTGTTTAATAGATAGATCTAAGAACCTGACAAAGGAGTTTATTGGGATAAATGGAAGAGACTTTTGTCAAACTCATATCACGTTGTTTGAAGAGAGTTGTTACCGAACAGATTTGTTGTTCCTTTACTGTTTGGAATACGAACCAAAGGAATTGTTCCAAGTGCGTGACTTATTACAAGTTGGAGGCGCAGGGATACTGAGGGAACTAGGTGAACTATAGGTTTAGTTACTTGGTCTCAACTACACGAAGTTAGTTTAGATTTTGTTTAGCGGCTTAATTCTGAGAGTATTCAATTCTGGACTAGGTCCCGGGGGTTTTCTGCATTTGCGGCTTCCTCGTTAACAAAATCTTGTTGTGTCTTTTACTTTTCTATTTCCTATAAAATCTTGCTTTTAATTCAATTTTATTATAATTAGAAGTAAAATACACAAACGTTAATTCCTATTTGCTTGATAGCAATCCTATTGTGTTTTGTTAAGTCCGAACCTATTATCAAGTAAACATACTTCGTTGTTGTATTGTATTGATCTTGTATCCATAGTCAATCACACAAGTTGTCTTGTTGTCGTATTGTCTCGATCTCGTATCCATAGATGATCACACGAAGTGTGAACCGATTAGTTGTATTGTCTCGACTCAGTCCATAGACAATCACTTTCGGAGAAAGGACTTATAGGTGGAAAAGTTTTAGATTGAGGTATATTTGGGTACCCTCGTCTTTTCAGTATTGTCCTATATGTGACTGTTATATGCTATCTCTAACCAACTGAATTTGGTTTATGCTGTTGTATTTGCCGAATTTTCTTGTTCAACAACATCTCTGTTAAAACCGTTGTTAACAGTGTTTTGTGTCTGCAGATGAAGTACTACGTAGCTGCTTCTTTCTTGGAAGAGAGAGCTCCTGCAAGAGCAGTGGCCATGGATTGAAGATGCATAGCTGCTGTCGCTTTGGATTCCATTCGCTTTACCAATTCTGCTTTAAATGCAGCAATCTGCGGCATGAGAAGGCTGTTATGTGAGTCATGTTTCTGTGCATGTTAGTCTGCGACATGAGAAAACTTAGAAATAGGTTAGGAACTTAGGAAGTTTTTTAAGTTTTTGTGAACTGCATTTTGGAACTTAGTAAGTTTTTATGTATACCCCTTAGAAATTTGATACTTAACAAAAAAAATTGGTACTTAGAAAAATTCCAGTTCTTTTTTTATATGAATGTGATATGAATTGATTGAAGATATTATTGGTGAATGTGAATGATGAATGGATTGAAAGGTGTATCCAGGATGTTTGGAATTCCAGTTGATTTCCGGCTGAAAATGAACTGCAGGTCAATGTTGACTAGCAGTAAAAAAAATATCGTTACAAAAAAAATCGTAACGGCTCACAGGTGTTACAACTGTCAGGTTACAAAAATTTCGTAACGGCTCTCGCCTGTTACGACTCGCCACGTAGTAGCGGCTCATGCCTGTTACAAACACCGTTACAACCCAAAATTTGTAATGGTAGCATTGTCGTTACAAAAAATTTGTAATACCCCTTTTTGAAATAGGTAATGGTCGTTACAACCCCGATTCGTAACGGCTTCATTCTGTTTGTAATCCCCGAATTTGGTGTAGTGACATCTCTGCAAGATACGCTGGTCAAAGACAAGTGAGCCAAATTCTCGCAGAGACATTAATCGGGCGTACAAAGCCCTTTCTCTCTCATCAGGACGAGTCCCAGCTGACCACAGAGATATTCGGATCCATTAAGAAAATCTTCGTAGATATTTTGATCCGTCCTTAAAATCTCGGAGAGATTCACATCTCTCTGCAAAATCGGAGAGATTCAAATCTCTCCTCAAAATCTCGGAGAGATTCACATCTCTTGGAAAAATCTCGGAGAGATTCAAATCTCTCCTCGAAATCTTAGAGCGATTCATATCTCTCGGCAAAATATCGGAGAGATTCACATTTCTTCTCGAAATCCCAGAGAGATTCACATCTATTCACATACTCTCAGAGAAATTCAAATCTCTCGGGAAATCTCAGACAAGGATGAATATTCCCATGATAGGCACGAGCCTCATGTAGGAATGTAGTCTCTTTTTCAGACTCTCCACACGAATTCTGAGACATCTCATGCCTTTTCACGTGACTCATCCTAGTCATTCTTACAGATCGGAGAATACCTCTCTATCTTAGAAAACTCGGATAAAGAGAATGTTTCTCTCTCAAAACACATCATCGCAAAAGATGACTCAGCTTCACACAAATGGGGGGATAACAATTAGGGTTTTTGGTCTGACGGTCTATGGCACGTGTGAGAAATACCTGGCTTATTTCTCACTGCAGAAAAGAGTAAAGGCGGTGGAATAATGAGATAAATCCAACCTAGTTTATCTCTATCTATTCCTCAAGAAACGGGAGAATTGCTCTGCACGACACGGAAAACAATCCTTATCTTCAACGACCTGAGATTAGAGAATTCAGCTATAAATAGGTCATCTATTTCTCCAAGATATAACAATCTTTCTCATAACCTCTTAGAGCAATTCTTCTTCAAACCCTAGAATTCTCTGATCTCTCTCTTCGTCTACTTCCCTCCCTAAGACCATCCCTAAACCTTTTCCCTGTGACTGAAGCAGCTTTGAACGGCCACTGTGTGTGGTTTAGGCAGAGACTGTTCGTGCTCAACCTCCCGTAACTCACTTTCAGAAGCCCTAGAATCCCACTTCTAACCTCTCTCAGATTTTAGGTAACTATACTTTTGCGACCACAATAGGAGGTTCTTCACTCAGTCATGGTCTCATATTGGTGGAACAAGAAGCATACAAGAGGGATATATTTAAAATCTTGGTCATCTGTTAGTTATCCGAAACGTGATGGTGGATTGGGGTTTAAGAACTTAAGGGTTACTAATGAAGCATTTCTTACAAAATTAGCTTGGCGTATGATCGCCAATCCAGATGTTAAGTGGGTTCAAGTGCTTGCTGCCAAATATTTTTACAACTACAATCCTCTTCATCAAATTCGAAGGAAAACTGGTTCTTGGGTACGGCAGAGTATTCAACGAGGCCTAAAATAGGTGAGACAGTTCCATGTATGGGAAGTCGGAGATGGTACAAAAATTAAAGCTTTTAAGGATAATTGGATTCTGTTTTCTACTACTACTACTCCATCTGTATAGAATACTCACCTGCCTGATATTCCGGTTAGTATGTTTATAAACAATGATTTGCTATCTTGGGATCATTCAACTCTTCAGCAGTATTGCTCTCCAACTCAAGTACATGCAATTTCCTCTATACATTTATCACCCACTACTCAAGATACTATGCGTTGGTCTCTTACAAATAGTGGTGAGTTTGCTCTGAAGTCAACATATCGCGCTTCATTGCTTTGCCTCTCTCCACCTCCTGCTACTATGTACACTGAAAAAATTTGGTTGAGTATTTGGCATTTAGGAGTCCCTTATAAATGCCAGTTGTTTATGTGGAAGCTAGCTCATCAAATTCTTCATCGTGTGGCTCAGCACTTGCATCTTCAGCATACTTGTTACTTTTGTGATTCTCAAGTGGAAACGGCTACTCATCTTCTTCTGCAGTGCCCCTTTGCAACTGCTATATGGTATCATTTTTTACCTGATTACTCTTCTACGATTACATCTCAGCACTCTGTTAATGTTTGGTTGCAAGGATGGAGTGACTCAGACAATACTTTTAACTTCAGAGATCGTCAAAAACTTAATCTTATTGTGGTTATTCTGTGGCATATTTGGAAGGCTCGCTTCACTCTAGATTTTGATCACACTGCCCAATCCCCCCCAATCTATTATTCATAAAATTATGGAGTTCTGCAGATTTCATCGCATTAGTTGGCAAGTTACTTCGAATATTCAGACTACTACTCTTGCAGTTTCGAATACTGTTACGGCAGTTCGACACCAACCCCCCCATGCTCAAATTTTTCCTACCTCTAAGAATCATACTTAAAGCTTCCATATGAATGTTGATGCTTCCATTTTACCTAACTCTCATACTGCAGGTTCTGCGTTTGTTCTTACCGCTCCATTTGCCTCTTTGTGATAGCTTCCGCATCACCACTCTGGGCAAGGAATGTAATACATGGGGAAATGATGGCTTTACACACATCTATGCAATGGTTATCCTCTCATCATTTATCTAATGTCCTCATCAGGTCTGACTTTAAAAAAATAGTTGATGCTTTATATGGTTCTCTAAATAGTGTGTCGTGGATTGACAGGTCTTTGTTGTTAGCATGCTGTAGTCTGTTAAATAATTTGTCTAATGTTTTTGTTCAGTATGTTGGTCGAGTGCAAAATAAAGCAGCCGGTACGCTTGCTAAGTCTGCTAGGTCTTATGTTAGTACTATGCAATGGTGGTATACTCCGCCTGCTGTTATCAAGTTCTTGTTTCGAAGGTCCCTGTAATATACTCTGGATATGAATGAAAGTTAGTGTTTCAAAAAAAAAAAAAAAAATCATGGTCTCTTAGTAAGGAATAAGATTCCGGCACTCAAAACACAAAAACGTTCCAGTGATTCAGTCTCTGTATATCCATTATAGACTTAGACGAGAGAGTTATCCCTACCAGGACTTTCTTTCTCTTTCGAGTTTGACCTTAGTGAATAGGTTAGTGCGTCCTGGATCACATGGATATCTTCCTGCTAATCCTATTTTCATAAAAAATGCCCTAGTAACCTATTTTCATAAAAATCTACTGCTAATCCTTGAAAACGTTGGGTAAGGACCAAGGAGAACTCTCGGAGACTCAACAGAATCTTGCAAAATCTCAGATCGACATCAAGACTTATCTGAAAACGCCTTTAGGGTTACCAGTAGGGATATATCCAACAAATCTATATCGATTACACGTTTCCTAAAGAAGGAGTACTAAAACTGCTGAGAATAGCACTGACGGGATCCTACCTGTAATCGACCTCACCGGAGAAGATAAAGCTCATTACGAATGCGATAGATCAAATGAGAAATCATCCAGCCGACTTTATCACTCTCAAGGACCTCGAGGACCAGATGACACTCTAAACTTAAAGATTCTGACGAATATTTGCTCCAAAATTCGTTTAGGTCAAGGGCCCTCAACCTGATCATAGGGGACTCGGGAAGTTTACTTCACTTTACTATTTTACTTATAACTCTTTCATTCTGTATCCGATTGACCTAGTTCTTTTTCCGTTGGATTTTTCTTTTCTTCGTATATAGGATAAACTTAGCAAAAACTTGGAAAGGCTCCAAAAAATTTGTTCCCTAGTCAAAAGCGTTGCAGAGCCATATAGGTCATAAACCTCTAACAAAGATACATCTTGTCGCCCTTCCTGCTTCAGAGAATCATGAAAAGAACGAGAAAAAGTATGAAGCGAAACTAGATCCCAAGAAGAGGATCAACCAAAACTCATACTTATCAGAAGACGTAAAGCTTCTAGTCGATATGCTACCTCAACACCTAAGAGTTACGGCCAAGCCTCGATGAGCCTCCAGCTCAGCTTTACCAAAAACTATCACATTTGATTTTCCGATGGAACCTCGGTTCACCCAAGACAGAGAAGGCTAATATCTTTGCCACCGAATCTATCAAGGGAAAATAAATCTTAAGCGATACTCATGAGGCCAACAATTCATATAGAACTTCATTACTCGACATACAGCCGCAACCAACTACTATCACTGAAGCAAACAAGGGAATGATCCGAGACCGTAGCTCCAAGCCACACGCTGCTTGCAGTTCTGTCAGTAAAAGCCTCCTATTTCAAAAATATATGCTCGGCAGGCTATCCCATAAGTCAGAGTTATATGTGATAAGCAAAGTACAAGATATAACGATCATTTACAACTTACTCAGGTCAAAACACGATTCTACTGCGTGAAGAAATGCCTAGAAGATTTCCAGAGAACTATCCCATTAATAAAGTCACCATAAATTGATTGTTCAGCCACATCCATAGTTCTGTTAGTCCTAGAAGGCATACACTATTCTTAATTTTGGTATACCATCTCCCAGAAGAAAGACATATCTCGATAGACGATTCGGCTACATAAGTTCGTATGAATCCTTGTCAAGACACCTAGTAGAGGCCGAACAACAACTTCATCTTGTGCGGGAAGACACATGCGGCCAGTACCTCGATATGGTTCTCCACGGACGTCTCCAACTCATAAAGTATCGTTTTCCCACCTTGAAGACTCAATCTCATACGCAACAAGGGTCTTATTTCATTTTCCAATCATCCCGAGTCAATGAAATCCCTATTCATATACCAAACTGGGGACTGACGAAGAACCGTGCATCATGCATCTTTGTGACTAACATGAGGGGGCTCAAACATCCAACTCCTAGATGAAAGACTCTTATATCATTAACCCAGAGATTCCGGTGCAAAACAAATTGGTAGAATTCAGAACGCTTCAAGTTAGAGACTTCTCACTGGAGGTGTATGAACGAGAATCATATATCCTGTCCGAGCCTCAGCTCCCACAGCCGACCCTTAGGCACAAGCACTTCAACCCTTGATATCAAACAAAGAATTGCGAGATGCTATCCCACGGGAATGAACTCAATCCCATGACAGAGATGCCGAAATACTTCTGCAAGTCAGGCTTTATTGCATCCAGATAAGGAATCACCCATCTAGGGTTTCCATCACGATCAAGCAAGCTACGTTTTACAAAACCCCGTATAAGGATTTCAGAAAGGAAGCATGTACCGAGATTACCCCAATGCATTAGAATCGTTTCTCTGCTTAAAATTAACGGCTGAGACAAACTAGGGTTTGCGATGGGTCAAAAAGAGCCAGTGGATTATTTTCGTTAAACCGCCTCATACTTCATCCAGCCAACTCGAAAAACTGGGACAAATGGGTTGAGAATTCGACAACATGCCCTTGATATAAAAAATATCCGTCTACGTCTCTCCTACCATGTGTTAAAAAGGCATGATGTTTCAATACACGATCCAAGAGATATCATCAAAACACTTGAATAAATTGTTGCTAAATAGATCTAAATTCCGAGCTCAACTTCATATGGACATACCACCGGAAAAACAAGCTCCAAATCCTAATTTTTCTCCAATAGATGAAAGTTGGGTCTTATCTGTTCGATAGTTGGGGTCAACCACTAAAATCTGACGTCAAACAAAAATTTTACAGCCTCTGGAGTCAAGATCGCGCAATGAAGGACTTTCTATTACGAATTTAACTTTGGGTTTTCACTTACTCAAATACGCAACGGATCAAGCTAGGTTTTGCACAAATTAAAACTCATGATGGTCCCCTTCCTTTACCAAATGCATAATAAAAGGTCTAGAGGGGAAATTACCAACATTTAACGAAATCATCTAGCAGCAATGGCCTCTACCTCTCGGGAAGAAAACTGTCTCCTCTTATTTAAAGCCTTCATATCCTTTCCTCCACGTCTCCTCAGCTACCAAGAAACGAAGAACGGAGTTTAGCTTGTTCAAGACAGTTCCAACAGAATCCAGCGACTCTCTGGACTACCTCATATTGAAAGCAAAGATTTTCACGGGTTATCATCAAGTTTCTCATATTTACAAGATACTTAGAAGCAAGACCGTTTAGAGTTATCGTTCTCATGACACTAAATCCTCCAAAAAGTGTATCTTCCAAAGTCAAAGAATACATAAGGCCCGTGAAACTACCCTCAGGTCGGTCGGTTGTCTCTCTGCACCCTGAACCTCTTTTTGAAGGCTCTCTGAAATTGTTGAAGCCTGCTTCATTCTCAAAGTCAAATCCTTTCTCGCCATGAGGAATACTTGTCTCCATAAAAGTTTCATTTTCCATGCAATTTTACAAACGAGAGAAAAATTAGAAGAAGTACACTAAGAGAGTGAAGACACATGGCATATACATAGGGTCTGTAATTAGGGTTTGTCTATGTTGTGAAGTTCAAGCCTCATGAGTGAAAGCCGAAACTTGATCTCAGACCTATATAACTATCCTCATTTCAATCTCAATAAACCAATTCAATATCTCTAAGGATACTCACGGATTCATTCGGGTCCATAATTTCACAAGGGATCAAGCAAAATACGTTTTCTAGAAACCAAAGAGTAAAAACGAATAGTCATACCACGGACGTGTCTTTGGCCTAAGGGTACAAAATTCACGACCTAAACCAAGCTAAGGAAGGGTAGTAAAGTCATAATACTCCAAGGGGCTGTGCTTGAATCAAGAGAACACTTAAGAGTCCAACTGAAACAAGGATTCCTTTGGTAATTCGGATTTATGAACATTGCAGCACGGAGACTTGAAAACAGATGACAAACCATAAGGAATTTAGGGGTACTTTTTGAATAAAATATGTTCCTCTATGTCTTATGAGAAACATACCAAAAGGGCGCCTCAAACGGAAAAACGATCTAGGATATGTGGCCCCGACACCAAAGTAAGTGCAATCTGAAAAACTCCTGAAATTTTATACGGGATTTCTGAAGTCAAAAGTATACACGGATTTGATTGGTCAAACAAACTCGGAATCAAGTAATTCTTTTTGAATTATAAAGCTTATTCTATTTTATTTCAAATTTGGGACCGGGGACTCAAATCGGAATCTGTATGAAGATTTTACATCCATTCTCCCTAAGCGTCTCAAATCTGAAGTTTTATGACAAACACCTAAACGAAGAGAATCCTTGGAAAATATGACTACTTTAATTCATTTGATGGCCGAAGAAGTATGCATTAGAGATGATTAAATAGAAATAAAGTTCAATACTTACCGAGGATGCCTCAATGAAGAACAAACGATGGGTATCTACATCATCAAATCCAAGATCATTAGCACTTCTGCTATTTTCTACATCATCAGATTGAAGACTAGTATCGATCGTTTTAAAAAACGAATGGCTCTATCACCTAAACAAAGGAATACATTATAGCAACATTCATTCCATGATTATAATTCAAGGGTAAAGAATTAAATTCAATAAATGGGTTTCCTACAATATTAATTCTACTTCAAACAGAAAGAGGAATTTGACTCGAACAAGGAAAACCGAGCATTTATTTCCCTAAAATCATGCTAAGAAACGCCCCAAGACTTTCCATTCACACATGACCAGTTGTGGATGACTCTCAAGCATTCCCCTTCTTCTCAAGAGCAAGGCTCATAGGGGTTTTTGACGAAAAACCCTTGGTTCAAAGTTTATAAATAATTTCGAAAGGGTGTTTTGGTAATACAAGGAGGCGGATCGGTTTACTCAACTAGTGCACGACCAAGACTACATACAATACAAGTTCTCTTATATAATTCTATCTCAAGAAGGAATCTCTCAAGCAAAAGGAAAAGGAATTAGAGCTAAACGAGGAAATTATAGGAATTTGGCTCAAATAAGGAAACCAAGGTCTTTTCTCCTTCCAAAACTCCTCCAAGCCGTGACCAAGCCCTTCCAATGCGTGAGAATTCTCTCCTAGGACATTGGGACGTCACTTATTCTGTCGGAATTTTTTGAGGGACCAAAGTCAAAGAGAATTAGGGTTTTGACGAAAAATAGCCCTAATTTCAAGAATTTGGCGAAAAGGGGATTTACTCTAAAAGAGAAGCGGTCGAGCCTCTACCCATTCTCTTGGACGGTTCTACACACCTCTCTCATCCCCTTTTATCTCATCACTCTTCAACAAAAACGAGCTCATAAGGGATTTTGACCAAAATACCCTTATTTCACATTTTTTGAGTATTTTCAAAGAAGAAGGCCCTAATAAGGCCAGAGACCGACCAAGCCCTATTATACTCATTACCAAGGACTCATACACGTGAAGATTAAGTTTTATAAGTGTTCAAAGCAGAATGGGATTGAAACGGAATCCAGAAAGGCGGAATTTCAGAGAAAATAAAGGGAATTTGGCTTAAACAGGGAAGTTCGAGTTTATAAGACACGTGCCTTTCTCCCTATATTAAGACATGACCATGCCTAGGAAATATCATGGTATCTCTCATGCCAAATAAAATCAAGCTCATAATGGTTTTTGACGAAAATACCCTTAAATTTCAAAGATGGGTATTTTCTCTAAAAAAGGGTGTTTGATTGGTACAAGGAATTAAACATGCTCTCATCACAAAAGGTGCCAACTCCACAAGATAGATGCACACATTCCAAGCCTCGTCAAGCCTCTCCAGAGTGTCTGAAGGAGTCAGACGCGAACAAAAGAGAAATTAGGGTTTAGGTACAGTATAAGCCTGAATTCAGTATTTACATGGGATAGGGACTCGGTAACTTCAAAAGAAAGTGCCTATCTTATCTCATGGATCTTCACCAACATCAAGGCCATACAGGGTGCCGTTCAAAAACTATCTCTTCCCCATATACTCGCTTGCACAAACTCGGAAGCTCAAGGATGCACAAAGAGAGAAAATCAGGGTTTTGTTCAAGTAAACCCTAATTTGCAAATCCTATTTGACCAAGATGGAAATTTCATCTCTACAAGACTTTATTCCTATGACTCTTCCCAATGCGAAAGCCTAAAAGGATTCCAAGTCTAAGGTCAATTCAAAGCTCAGAGTTGCACAGAAGGAAGAAGTTAGGGTTTTGATCAAAGAAACCCTAATTCGCATGTCTAGTCATTCAAAATGGAATTTTACTTTATCAAGGCTCAATTGTCACGCTGGTAACATCTCCTAACACAAAATCCCAGAAAGCTCCCAAGTCCAGAGTTGATTCGAAGTCCAAAATCAGAGCAAGCAAATACTAAGCGTCAATTTGGGGACTCCGCAAGGAGATTGTAATTTCGTGCCTAAACGATTCGTAACCATCTATATACTCATCATAGAACAATCAAGGTTCTACTATGAGTAGGGGACTTAATGTAGATGGTGAAATTTGGATAAGGGAGCAAAAGTGTCATTTCAAGACTATAGACAGAATTCAACTCTCACGGGAGAGATTAAGCCCTTGGTACTCAAGGCACTCACAACCACGATTTATAGTATACGTCCCCGCGAGACACTGCTGGTCATGATGTCGTAACTCCTAGCGCACATCCTCAACGAGATACTGCTGGTCACGTAGGTTCTGTATAGCATAAAACGTCCCCAGTAGACTTATGAACCAGAATAGCCACAATTCCAGCATGTCTTCGCGAGACGCAGCTAATTGTGATGCCATGATTCCTAGTATACATCCTCGACGAGATACTGCTGGTCATGTAGGCTCTTTAGATGTGTAAAAACGTCCCCGACGGACTTATAACCCAGAGCGGAGACATATGTGTCTCCCGTAAGCACGACCCACCATATTTGACATCAAGGACTGATTCCTAGTACATCATCGAGAGATACACTGGTCATGTCTGCTCTAGGATCTGACTCGACTCATTAAGGTTTCCGAATAATTCCTAGGACATCCCCGTGAGATACGCTGGTTAGTCTGCCTCTGGGCCCTTTCGACAGACTCCTAGAACATCCTTTAGAGATACACTGGTCATGTTGGCCCCATCATATGGACACACAGTTGATTCCTAGCACATCTCTGCAAGATACGCTGGTCAAAGACAAGTGAGCTAAAGTCTTGCAGAGACATTAACCAGGCATACAAAGCCCTTTCTCTTTCTTCAGGACGATTCCCAGCTGACCACAGAGAGATTCGGATCCGTTAAGAAAATCTTCGTAGAGATTTTGATATGTCCTTAAAATCTCGGAGAGATTCACATCTCTCGGTAAAATCTGGGATCTCTCCTTAAAATCTCAGAAAGATTCAAATCTCTCTGCAAAATCTCGGAGAGATGTGAATCTCTCCTCGAAATCTCAGAGAGACTCACATCTCTCCACAGACTCTCAAAGAAATTCAAATCTCTCGGGAAATATCAAACAAGGCTGAATATTCCCCATGATAGGTACGAGCCTCATGTAAGAATGTAGTCTCTTTTTCAGACTTTCTACACGAATTCTGAGGCATCTCATGCCTTTTCACGTGACTCATCCTAGTCATTCTTACAGATCGGAGAATAACTCTATATCTTGGCCAACTCGGCTAAAGAGAATATTTCTCTCTCTCTCTCTCTCAACACATCATCACAAAGGCTGACTCAGCTTCACACAAATGGGGGGATAACAATTAGGGTTTTTGTTTGGCGGTCTATGGCACGTGTAAGAAATACCTGGATTATTTCTCACCGCAGAAGAGAGTAAAGGCGGTGGAATAATGAGATAAACTCAACCTAGTTTATCTCTATTTATTCCTCAAGAGACGGGAGAATTGCTCCGCACGGCACGGAAAGCAATCCTTATCTTCACCGACATAAGATTAGAGAATTCAGCTATAAATAGGTCCTCTATTTCTCCAAGCTATCACAATCTTTTTCATAACCTCTCATAGCAATTCTTCTTCAAACCCTAGAATTCTCTGATCTCTCTCTTCGTCTACTTTCCTCCCTAAGACCATCCCTAAACCTCTTCCCTATGACTGAAGCAGGATTTGAACAGCCACTGTGTATGGTTTAGGCGGAGACTGTTCATGCTCAACCTCCCGTAAATCACTTTTACAAGCCCTAGAATCCCACTTATAACCTCTCTCAGATTTTAGGTAACTACAAATACTTTCAGTAGAATGTTTATTTTGTACAGGCAGAGACCATCTGAAGGGTAGTCGTCACCAGCATCACTGGCAACCTGAGGACGATATTGCTCAATATTAGCGGTCAATCCGCCTAGTAGTTGTCCAATCAATATGATAAAGAGAGTAAAGTATTGGTACTGAAATACTCCATAAGTATATATATATATTCAATGCGACAGTTAAACCGGAGGTCAGATATGCATTACTGATTCTCTTGCGGAATACAAGTTATAGATACAAATCCTTAATCCTGATGATGGATCAGGGATTCTCATATTACACTTCTGCAATCGAAGCAGGGTAATTTTACAATTGATGTCCTTAGCAAAAACTCACCATTAAGAGATCATTCAATGTTCATAAATTGGAGCCAAGATCAGTTAAATGCATTTTTATGGATTATAGTGCCATGCACAAGGGCTACAGTTATCATCTCTAGACATGTTGTTTTTGCTGAAGATGACTTTCCTTATGCTTTTCTATTCAACACTACTTCACCTATGTCTTTTTCCACTCAAGATGCTACTTTGTCCATTATGTCAGTTTCTCTAGCTTTACCCACTTCATCCATCTCTAATGAACCTGACATACCTGCTTTTCTATTATGCTCATGGAGTTCATCTTTCTCAAGAGCAATATATTACCAATCTTTTGAAGAAGACTAAAATGGACAATGCCAAACCTTGCTCTACACCAATTTCTACTGCAACATTTGATCCTCTATCCCCTTTACTGGATGATCCCACAATTTATAGGAGTACGGTGGTGATACACAATATGCTACCATCACCAGGCCTGGCATAACTTATGATGTGAATAGAGTTTGTCAATTTATGTCATCTCCAAGTAAATGTCATTGGTCTGCTATTAAGAGAATTCTCATGTACTTGCAGGGTTCTCTTTCTTTTGGCCTTCAATTCAAAAGATCAAGTAGTCAGCAACTTCAAGCTTATTCAGATGCGGATCGGGATGGTGACCATATTGACAGAAGGTCAACTAGTGGCACGGCCATCTTTATGGGTCCAAACCTTATATCATGGTGTTCAAGAAAACAGAAAACTGTGTCTAAGTCGAGTATCGAAGCTGAGTACAGGGTTGTTGCTGATGCTACCTCTGAGGTTGTTTGAATTCAATCACTCCTGTCAGAAATGCACTTTTCTTCTCCTAGGGCCCCAATTATGATGTGATAATATGGGTGTTACCTATCTTACAGCAAATCCTATATTTCATAGTCGTATGAAGCATATCAAAATTGTCTTTCATTATGTTCGTGAACTGGTTGCCAACAAGCAGTTGGATGTGCGTTATCTTAGTACTCATGATCAGATAGTTGAAACTTTCACGAAAGGTCGGTCTATAACTCGGTTTACTTTGCTAAGATCCAAGCTCAATTTCTCTTGTGTTACAGAGTCACCTGACTTCTCTACTACTACCAAGTGTCACCAATAAGTGTTGTTTGTTAGTGTTTTACGTTAGTCAGTTATGATATGTTAGCAGTCTGTTATTCCAGCTATAATATTTCATGTCGGTTGTCATATGCTTTAAATGACAATTGTCTATAAGAAAGTAAGAATTGAGAAATGAAACCTGAGCAAATGTCTAGCAACAAGCTCTTTACAGGTTAAAACTGGTGCCGGCTAGTTTTGATAAATCTTTCTAAAGAGAGTATGCTAAAAAAAAATGGATTAGACTATTGTTTTACAGGAAGAAACCCCATAATATTGTTTTTTAGGCCCTAACAAGGATAAATTCGATCTTAAGACACAGTAAATGGATGACAGAGCAGCAATCTAAGAGAAAATGAGCCCTTACATGGCTGTCACAAGGTTGACCTTGTCACAGCACTGACTCCAAACGAACTAGACAACAGAAAACCCAAATAGATTACTTACAAATATGCACTTAGTTACGTGTTCCGTAATGAGTGTGGAATGACAAAAATTAACAAATAAAGATTGTAACCATTACTTGTATGATCTTTAGTCAGAGTTTACAAACACTAACAGGTCAAATTTTGCTTACAATAAGACTTATCCCATATTCTGGTTCCAAAGTCAGTTTACATGCTGGAGAATGTCGATACCTGGGAGAAAGAGTGAAAGAAAACTTGGATAGGATAAGAGAGAGAATAATCTTTAACTCAATCATTGCAAAATTCTGCCCTAAGCAAATCCGAGGTCCGACACCAATTGGCATGTACACTTGCGGAACAGTGCATGCGCCAGCAGTTCCTTGCGACCACCTATCGGGATTAAAATCGCCAGCATCAGGACCCCAAAGCTTGGTGTCTCGGTGCAATGTCGCTAACGGAAGCCAAACACCTACGCCTTTTGGGACACGAATATTCCCAATTGTAACGTCTTTGAATGCCTCTCTACTCACAAACATAGCAGGAGGGTACAAACGCAATGTCTCTTGAATCACCATTGTTAACTACCATAGAAATTGAATAGGTTAGAAACCATTGTTAATTGAAAGCAAGAAGAACATCGTTATTACAATGTGATATTGACTTACCAATTTCATCTTATGAAGCATGTTGAAATCTGGGTAGCAACCTTCGCATATTTCAGATACCTCAATACGAACACGAGTTTGCCATTCTGGATGTGTAGCTAATAACATCAAGATCCACGACGCTGAAATTGCAGTAGTCTCGAACCCAGCGAAATAGATATTCTTGCAGTTGTTCACAATAAATTGATCAGTCGATTGTAACCTTAAACTCTCATTGTTAGCACCCTCGAGTATCATTTGTAATAAGTCCTTCTCTGTTTTAGCTTCTCTTCTTTCCTTTACTACCTTTAAGATCAGTTCAGATACTTCTTTCTCTAACTTCCAAATCTTTTTGTTGTTATTGGTAGGAAGGTAACTGAAAATTCAAACTTACAAGATGAAGTTAAAAAATAACAAAAAGGAAAAGGAAAAGAAAAAACAAAAACAAATAGGAATATGGGAAATGAAAACTACAGGTCGCACATAAATAAAGATGGTGTTGTCCCTGGAAGTGAAAGCGTGAAGAAAACAAAGTACCTCGATCCAGGGATACCAATGAATAAACCTTGCTTAGCCATGATTTCCTGAAGACCTCTGATCTTTGCAAAAATTTCTTTGCCTTTGTTATAAGAACTACCAAAACAAGCTTTTGAGATTACATCTGCGGAGAAACTTCTCAAATCCAGATCCACTCTTATGTCTGCAGTTCCCCCTCCATTTTCAACTTCACTCTCCCATTTTTGCATCACTGCGGTTGCAGAATCCAACATGAGATTCATCATGCCCTAATACAGAATCCGCATAAAGTACACTTCATTACACAAGGACTTTGCTATGTGTTTCACAAATTATTCACTCAGTCATTTATGCAAGGAACACTTGAGGTGCCAGATGAAATTTGGCCATAAGCTCAGCTCACAACAAGTGAGATCATGTAAGACAAGGATACTTCTGCTGGATTAAAATGACCTTTTCTACAGAGGTGTAAAAGACCTACAAATGTTCCTCTAAAGCTCACAAATTATATAAATTCTATTCATGTGAAACTAGATGAACCGAACACCAAAAAATGCAACCTTAATTTGTTGGTTTCAAGCAATTGCTTCTAGGAATCATTTTGCTAGTCTTCAAGCATTTTGTTGCACTAGACGACCACTATAACATTTTATGACTATCTTAACGAGTTTCAGCCATTATTTGTGTTTGTTTTGCTGTTTTTGGGATCTAATACCAACGTTAATGGCCGTTTTTCAAATACAGGTAGAAACGACTAATAAACTTCAACCAAGAGGAAAAATGTATCATTTGTGGGCATTTTACCTTTACTTTCTCCATGTAGAACTCAGGAGCTATGATCTTTCTTTGCTTAGCCCAAAGTGATCCGTTAGCTCCAATAACTCCTTCTCCGAACAACGGCTGGCGATCCCTCGATACATGCGAAGGCTTCCCCAAACTCATTGAAGTCCAAAGGTTGATTTCCTTTACCAACTCCGGTTGTGTTATATACAACATTTGTGAGGTTCCGGTCGAGTAAGTGAATACAGGACCTGCACCAATACCCAAAATATAAATGTAAAGCAAACCATATAAGATTCTACTCTCTGATGACTCGTTATACAAAATTCTTAGGAAAAATGTAAAATTAATTTGAAAATTAAAGCTCCATTTCATTCAAATGTCCATTTTATCACATTTTTATATTGATTAATACATTCTGTACAATTGCTGGTAAAATTTATTTAGCTGATCGCACAGTCCTTACATATAGTTCTCTACATCGAATATATGCGGAGCACTGTACAAAATAGAGAACTTGGTTCATGCAAAAAAGAAAGAAAAAAATCAGAAATTGGTTCATCTTCATATATAAATAAATGATTTTAATAGTAAGCGACATACCATATTCATTTCTCCACTGCTCGAAATAAGGGAATAGACTGGAAATATGATCATCTTTAACACTCCTGTCATCAATTGGAACCTTCAGTGCCGTTGATTGGATTCTCTTCATATCAGGAACGTTTCCATAAAGAAAAGAAGATGGAGCAGGACCATTAATTCCCTGTTTTAAAAGCTTTGATCGAAGAGATTTAGGATTTAAGACTAAAATCCTATAGAGATATATGAAACAACTAAATAAAATCAAAACAATTAAAGAAAGAAAGATGTTGAGAAATGATAACAGTGATTCCATGGCTTCCTCACTCATTTCACTTGTCTGCTTCTCTCTTAATATTTCTTCTTCTAACGTCTCGACTCTAGTCTCAGCTGCTATGATTTTGGTTTGTGGTGGTATTAAAAAATGAACCTATTTGTCACCCACATTTTTCTTATGTGCCACCCATCTTAAAATTTCTAACAATTTTATTTTTCCATATTTACCACTTATAAAAAGTCAAATATAACTTTCCTAATAAACTATTGAACCCTGGATTAGAATTTTGATTAACCATTAATATTCATCGAAAACTTAAAATTTGTTTAACGATAGAGTTTCGCTACTCTCGCTAATGACATCCAAATGATACCAGGAAGGATTATTATGCGAGGGGTAGCCTTTCCACAATCAGTAATCCTCAAAAAGTCTCCCGATTCTGAACTTTTACCCCCAATCAAAATTTATCGTTTGCCTAATCCACGTGACAATAAGTACAGCAAATCTATTGTTTAACTTTCATATGTGGCTTTAAACTAACAGTATGGCTATTACAGTGATGAACAGAAGCTTTTCGGAGTATGTTCATTAATGAATCAAACCATTATTAATGAATCAAAAAGAAAGACAAGATTACTAATCAAACAGTATGGTTTTAGTTTATCTGTTCTTTTTGTGTGGTTTTAGAATTAATGAACAGAAGCTTTCGATGAACATACCATAAACCATAAACAGCCATTAGCTTTTATTGTTTATATGATGGTTGTCTTTCTTTATTTGATGAACAGAAGCTTTTGATGTAACAGTATGGTTGTATTTATGCTCATTCCAGTCGTCCAGTATTATACTAAAACCATTACAAATCTTCCGTTAATGAATCAAAGTTGACATAGCAAAAAAAAAATTCTTTAAAAAAAGTTTTGGATGATCGGTGGTTGGAGATGGTGGAGGGTGGAGAGACGGTGGAGAAAATGACGGTGGGGAGAAGAAGAAGGGTTGTTTTGTTTTGGGGTTAGTTTTTAGGGTTTAATATTTGGGTTGTTTTAGTGTTGTGTGTGAATAAACAGTCGAGGAATAGTATTTAGGATATATAAAATATATGGGTGGTAAATATGATAAATTGGTGTCGCAATTAAGATGGGTGGTAAATAGGAATTGTGTGGGTGGTAAATAGGTGAAACCTTAAAAATTTATTACAATTAACGTGAGAATCTAATCTCTAGATTTGTTAATGCTTTTCATTCCCAAAAGATTCATTAATCTATAATCACCGGATAGAAATATGTGCCATGGGCCCATGACTATGAGTCTCGTGGCTTACAGACTCTATTAACAAGAACGAAATACAGCATTAAAATTTGTGAGTTTAGTATATGATTTTCCAAAGTAGTTGCTCTTTTTTTTCCTTTTTTTTTTCTTTAGCTTTGGCATATATTCCAACTAGGGGTAACAAGACTGGTTCGGAATTGTATTGAAATTCGATGTTGTACCCACTTAGTTTGGTTACCTGTTGAGTAATAAGCAGTAGTAAAGCCGCGACGCTGCTCCTTTTAGTTCTACCGTTTCTCTTGAGGTCCAACTTGAGGAATCTCAGGTCCCTCCATCCTAAAAATTATACTTACGTGAAACTTTGATGAGAGAGGGTGCTCTCAAATAGTGTTTTCTTCTCCAAGAAGAATTTTGTGCTTCTTGGGGGTTGTTTGAGTTTGAGTTTTTCTTCGTGATTTTTTGGATTTGTTGAGTACTAGAAATTAATTCGAGTAGGTGGGAGGCTTCTATCAATTTTCTGTGGTTTCTAATCCTTTTTGTTGGTAGATCTGTGTGTTGTTTAGTGTTGATCATCAACAAGATTCTCAAGGTTCAATAACTCATCGGCAGGTTTTTCTTTTATTGTAATCAAGATCATTCTATTGTATCAGTCCTTTCCCAAAGAAGGGGTTTGCACTTCTTTGAGGTCGTCTGGTTTGTTTTAGTTCGGAGATCGTTTGGGTTGTTTACTTGTTTTACTTAGCAGGTAATTTGATTTGTGGGATCTGTCAAAGCAACCTCTAAACCCTGCTCAATCTTTCATGTGTGTTGCTGCAACCTGTGGAAGGTGGTCTGATCTTCTAAAGTTCGTCCATAATTTTCGTCCTTCGTTCCTCTTTAAGTATCACCGGTAGTTTCCTATATCACTCTAATTTTATTATTCCCCTCTTTTCTGTTTATACTGTTACTTTAGAAAATATTCCACAAATCTTTTCATATATTTTCATAAGAATCATAACTTTCTGTCCTTCTTTCTCTTTTTGGGCATCGCCTAAAATCCCTCCTCCTTTTCTTTCATTGTTTCAATCTGGTACTGGTTTGTTTGTTCCAATGGAGGAGAGTATCCTATGTGATCTTTTTCTTTGTTTGAACATTTCCGGCAATGATTATGGAGGAGTACTTGTTCCGACAATGGAGGTGGTAAATCTCTGCCTGTCCCTTGATCGGCTCAAAATTGCCGATGGAGATTTAAACAGTTTCCCGGCTGCTGTGGTCCGATACTCCGATGACCAAACTTCTAAACGGTGCAAAAGGGTGAAACATAATCAAATTTCTTTGAGCACAATGGAAGGGGGGAATATTTCTTTGTGGGCCCATTCAGAAGTCCATAGTTTTTTTGAAGTCTTATCTTATGAAAGAGGTACCTTCTTTTGTGGGCATCTTTATTACGAGAACTATGTTGCAGTCAAGGGGATGTACTTGACAGGGATTTTCAATCAACCCCTTGTACCGATTCAGCGGTATTATATAGCACTGTTCTTGTTTTGGGGCCATCAAATACGATGGGACTTCTATCTCTTCACAACAGATGGGGGCAACAATCTTACTAAAGCTCGGGAGGAGCATGACCGTCTTATAGTAAGGAGGATGATTTCTTATACACCAAAAGGTCACACAACTCTTAATAATAGTACTTGCTTGGTTAATACTAGATCAAGTAATATTTGCATTCGCTTATATTTCTGCTTAAGTAATTATTATATAAGTATATATTTAAGTTTAAGTAATAATTGCATGATTTATCATATCCCAATCAATCTCTTCATTTTAGGGAATATGAATTCTTATCTTCTCCTTCAAGCTGATTTCGTTCATAGAAATGTCTGGCTTATATACAGGCCGTTTTCTGGGGTTAATTACCTCACCTTTGTTCAGTCTTCATTTTTAAAGATTGCCTTAATCTCTTTGAGTCGTCGTGGCAGCTCTACTGTACTTAGTAGAAGGCTTGGGATCATTTTGGGGAAAGAGTTTAATCCTTTGATTATTGAGAATGTATTGATATATCTTGTGGAAGAGAAGAAAGTTCATCGCCATCAATGTTGGGTGGAAAAACTTACATTTTCTATGGATTTAATAAAGATTCCAGATGAGGACAAGAGAAGAGTTGTTGAACCTAAAGAAGATTGGTTTATGGGGGAATATCTATTTTGCATTGTTAGTTTACTGTAGTGGCATCTTATATGTAAAAGTTGTAAAGAATATATCTTTCAACTTCGTTTGTAATCACTTTCTTTGTATTGTTGTGGAGCTTGATACCACATTTCGGACACTTCACCCTTTTGACTTCCTAGTCGACTGCTGTATGTGTTCTTATCTATGATATTTACTGATTTGCTTTAAAAAAAACAACTTGAGGATTCTCCTCTTGCCTTTCCGCAGGTATTTGCATCATCTGTAAGCGTTAAAGATATGCAGCATGACAAGTATGTGGTAGCATGGACCAAAGTTATGTTTATCATGAGTTTCATGGAGCCCGGATACTCCCAATTGTTTAGTTTTGTGATGTGGAAGTTTTGGTCCTGGAAAGGATCATAGTACAGGCTTTACATTGGATAATAGGTCTTGTTAAATGTAAATCAAAGTTGTATTTATGTTTTTTACTACTGTTTCAGCTGTTGTCCAACTATTTTGGTCTTTCTAGTTTAGGAATTTGTTACATTTGCTTTCCCAAATATGCCAAGATACGGTGATACATAATTCATCCCAAGACATATCAATTACATCTTTTGTTGTGGTCGTGTACCAATTGTTTATTCAGTCGTGACAGTCTATAGCATTGCCTCTGGCATAGTTCATATTAAAGTTTAGGTGATTACATACTTGAGCAACAAAATTACATTTAAGAAACATGGGGGTTAACGTTTCATTGTGTCAATTGCACAACTTGCAAGTAATGTCGATGTTTGATAAGACTGGCGCCACTCGCTTACTATTTAGGAGTATTGAGTGGACTATTTTCCAAATAAACATTTTGATAGATGGAGAAACATGCATAATCCATATGTTATTCCAGTTTTTGTTGTCAGATTGGTGGTTGTTCAGTTTCCCATATAAGGACTTGATAGTGAATTTTCTATCTTTAATTAAGTCCCATATGACACGATCTTCTTTATTATCCACTGGATAAGTATTTGTTGTATCTTTCTTATTGTTTCGGTATCAATACATGTTTGGAGTTTGTGGTAATCCCAAGTCTTGTTCTGAGTTATTAGATTACTAACATAGGTTATGATGTTGGATCCTGTATTTGGTTTCTGAATAGGTGGATTTATATTTTATCTAAAAATCAGTCTTGTTAGAGCATTACTCGGTCGAATTCACAAGTGTTGTTATCTCAAGCTTGTTGTCAAAACTATATCTTGATTTTTAGTCTACACTTAGTCAGGTCTCAAATTAGGATAGAAGTGTGCCGTTGAGATTCGGATATCACTGCGTTCTACTGTTTAAAGGAGAAGATCAACAGGAGCTTTGGAGAACTTCAACTCAAAGGGTAAATGAAGACTGAACCACGTATTTCTAAAGTTTTCACCTTTCTATCTATGAGACATTGTCGCATAACTAAATTAGACAGTACATGCATAGTAGATATTTCGAGACAAGTTTATCTTGAATATCGTTCTCGAAATATGACTATGTAAGCTTAAGAACACTTGTTCAGACTTGATGAATTTGGTTTAGAACAATGTATTGTTTGTAACCTAATCATGATTCAAGATTTAATCATTTGAAAATAGCCTGGAACAGTGATATGTGTCATTGATGTTATTCGGGAATGTTTCATATTAATTATTAGAAAGATATAAAACTACTGTTAATATGGATACATGACAGTATGCATACCAGTTCACATACTGGGAGAACTGTTATAAGTCCATAGCCGCAGTACATGTACCCAGTACACGTATCGGCATAACTATAGTTCGACAGCGACTTTTTGGTACGCATACCCGGTATCCATACCATAAAAAGTCTGTTGATCGTGAACCAGGAAAGGTACGCATACCTAGTATGCAAACCAGAAAAGATCTGTTGGTTTCAAAATCGGAAAGATACGCATACCAAAAAAGGTCTGTAAGTTCCTGAACTTGTTTTTGTCTTAAGGGTACACATACCCGGTACACTACTATGACAAAGACGTTCACGAATAGGTACCGTACACGTACTTACCTTATCGAATATTTTCAGATGCATCAAAATTATTTCCGTGAGATAATCGGCATTTGAACAACTCTCTAAAAGCACTATCCAGACATTTTTGATCATATGTGTGATTCAAGGAAAGTCTTAAAGTGTTATATGAAAATGGTTAAGCTTATCATTAAATTGGCTAGTTTCGGCTAACATACATGAACATGTCATTGTACACGGTTTGGTTACGGTTCATCCTAACCAGAGTATATATTCTACTATGCTTATCTCAAGTCAAATTTTTCATCTAACGGTGATTATTGATTGCTTGGTTCCAAAGCTATATTAGCTTAAACCTAAAGTAACCTTGATCTTGAAAGTCTATATGAGTAAAACCTCAAACAACTGGGATTTTTGAATCCCTGACAATATTCTTGTGTGTCCTAGTTGTCCTCTCCTTAAAACCCTTCTAGGGTTTATGGACTAAAAAGACTTCACCTAGGGATTCGTGAGCCAGTTCCAACTATCTTGATATTGATAGTTCGTGTATCCTGATCTTGTTTTGATTGGTGAGCTTGCTCCAACAAACAAGATAGATATAAATCACAAAGTATATTCGTCTCAGACTCTGTGATTCTACAAGTTTATACTTTTGAGGTGAATAATAATCTAGGTTGCTCTTCAGGAGTCATAAGACCGGATTTTGAGGTTTGCTAGACTTTGTCTATTGCAATCGATTTCCTACCTCACCTTGATCTTTGATCAGAACAGAAATCACATATAGGCTATTATCTGTGGGAGGCAGATTGGTTTAAAGTATTCAATTGAGTTGAAGCAACTCTTAGGCTGTAAAGGACGTCAGCTGAGGGAATCAATTGCGCGGAGTCCTATTAGGATTGAAGAGGCTTAAGGAGCACGACTGTAGCTGAATTGCTGTGACGGTTTAATTCGGTCCCAACTACATTACAGTCTGAAGTTCTGATAGTAGGTTAGTATCTATAACAGCTTAATACAGTTCGGTGTTCAAGTCTGGACTAGGTCCCTGGTTTTTTCTGCATTTGCGGTTTCCTCGTTAACGAAATTTCTTGTGTTTATGTTATTTCTTTTTCCGCATTACATTGTTTATCTTATAATTATCACAGGTTGTACGTTAATCAATCAAAGTAGATATATCCATCCTTGTTTGTTAGATACGACTTGATTGATTATTGGATATTGATCTTTGGAATCGTCCAAGTACTCTCACACATAGTCAAGTTCACAGACTTGCTTCTATAAACATTCTAATTGTCAGAGAAAGAGATATAAGATCTTCATATATTGAGATTTATTAAGTTAAACTCTATGAATTGTATTCGAGTTTAGTCCATACAAGTTGCCTAAGAAAATTTCGGTGGTGTATTTTGTACCCCGACATTTTCAATTAATATCAGAGCAGGCAAACACGCGAAATACCTAATAAGTCTGTGTTTGAAGCAATCTGACTATATGGACAAAGACGAAATCTCAATAAACGTATCACCAGATCCAAGGGATTCAAAATTTTCTTCCATAATTGATTTGATTAAATTTGTAGAATAAATTCTTTCTCGACCACCTCCAAGTTTAAAATCCTTTGAAGTATTTACATGGCTTGAAAAGCAACTTGAGAATCTATCTCTTCATGTCGAGTTATATCTCCAGAAAGAAAAAGATTCTCTTAACAGGCTAAATCAAGTTATGATAAATAATACTCAAGTTGAGGTTGATATTGATCTATTAATAAGTGAGTGCAATACTCCTTCTCACTGTAACACAAAGTGTTGTGTCTAGATAAAAGAGCCTAAACCTCATCTGATAGATTGTTCCCTCAAAAAACATGAATCAATTCATTGGTCAATCCCTGAATTAACGCGTCAGGATAACTCTGTTGTTTTCTTTAAAGAGATCGTTAAGATGTCTCATTGTGCCAAAAGAGTTTCCTTACAGATTGCAAAGTGTTATCTGACATTGTTGCTAAAGAGGTGTAAAACAAGACAACAGGGTTATACAAATCCTGTGATAAGTTACCCTATGCAGTCTTGGAAAGCCCTCATAAAAATAGACGTGTTTAGTTCTCAATCCTCTCAGGTGCAAGAGTTGTTGGAAGGAAGCTCTTTCGTGGAGCCATTCTGAGCAAACCACCAAGATATCTAAATCAAGTCACTCTATGATTCTTAGTATTACCTCTAATAATCATCTAATCCATGTCTTCTTTATATGTTGAGCTTTGTTCAATAGAAGAATTTTTAAACTATTCATAATTTGTCAATGTGATGAAACCGCATACGAAACTGTGTGGGCGTCAATTTTTGTGCTCTAAATCTTAGTAATTTATTGAGCTAAAATTCATTAGACAAATTAAGTTAATATGTTGTTAATAAAAAGGGAAAATATTGACAAAATTTTGATCTTGGGTGTACACGTACGACTTGTGTCTGGTGTACTAAAACTGATACAGATCTTGTTCCTGAACAGTTCTAATCGGTTTATCAAACGGTTCGCTTACCTTTTAAAAAGAAATAAAAAAAAAAAAAATTTATCCTCATCCGTCTTGTTCAAGAACTCTCATAAGAAACCAAACGAGTTCGTTAACCTGAATTCTTACTAAGTTCAGTTTCGTAACGATTTCTTAATTTCTTGGTACCGGTGAACTTGTATCAAGCTCTTATCAAACGGGTCAGCAACGATTCTCAGTTTCATCATCGTTCCAGAACTTCGCCATTACCGACTGTTCGTTCACCCAAGTAATTACTCGATTTCCCTACTGTTTATTGTCTCTTTCTCAATTAGAATGTCTAGGAGAAGGTATAATAGTAGTGAAGGCTCAAGTAGAAGAGTAATTGACAATGATGATGAATATGATGATGATGCCGGCTTAGATGTTCACCAACCGTATTTTGATGCAAGTCGTCAAATAGGCATTGTTAGTATGCTCGCTCGCAACAAATATGTTCAATTTCTTGAAGGGGATTTTATTATGGAAAGGGTTTATGATCACACTGTTCAGGAACCAGATTTTCATATGTTCATGAGACAATATGAATGGGATTATGTCCATAATGGCATGGGTGCTTCACACCCCGAGATGACGTGTGCATTTTATGCAAATTTGCATGCATCTAGCAAGACAAACTGTTGTTTTAAGACTATGGTCAAAGGAACTAAATTTGAGGTCAACCGAAGCGTAATAACTGGGTTGTTAAACTTACCTCTCCAGCACTCGTTTGCTATTCCTCCACCTGAAGTTCGAAGACCAACTCAACGTCAGCTGTCTGAAGTACTTTTATGAAGGAATGTGTCATGAACAAGAAGCAAACTGCCTGTGGATAATATAAGCCTTCATTTGAAGATCTTCAGCAAGCTGGCAGTGGTTAATATAATACCTAGCACACTTGACAAGAATCTTTGGAGCAGAACACTGGCTGAGTTAATTTACTATCTTGTTTCTCGGGAAGAGATTAATTTATATGAGATGATTATTCGCCAAATGATACATATGGTATCAATATCATAGAAGAAAAATCTTGGCTTTCCATGTCTTATCAGCAGAATCTGCAGTTATTTTGGAATTCCTCTTTTGGAACTTGTGTTGGTCGTCCATCTCCTTTAATTTAGACTGACATCAACAAGATGAAGAAACCTGCAAATCTTGAAGTTTCTCTTCTTCAACAAATAATTGACTGCATGCAGGAGCAATATTGACATATGCCATGACAACTCATCCAGACTTGGTTGAACCAATATTCAAGATTGCTGAGGTCTTCTATCGCAATCAGGCATAAATAGTTTCTTTATTATGTTTTTGTTATGTCTGTTTTAAATTACTTCTTTTGAACTACATTGGAACTATTTTGAATTCCTGACACTATTCTTGTGTGTCCTAGTTGTAAATTAGAGTCGTCCTCTCCTTAAAACCCTTTTAGAGTTTAACAACTAAAAAGACTTCACCTAGGGATTCGTGAATCCATGTCCAACTATCTTTATATTGATAGTTCGTGTATCCTGATCTTGTTTTGATTGGTGATCTTGATCCGACAAACACGATAGACAGGAATCACAAAGTATCTTCGTCTCAGACTTTGTGATTCCACAAGTTTATACTTGTAAGGTGTATAATAATTTAGGCTACTCTTCGGGAGTCATAAGACCGGATTTTGAGGTTTGCTAGACTTTGTATATTGCAATCGTTTTTCTAATATAAGCTGATCTTTGGGAGGCAGATTGGTTTAAAGTCTTCAATTGAGTTGAAGCAACTCTTAGGCTGTAAATGACGTCAGCCAAGGGAATCGCTTGCGCGGAGTTCTGTTGGGATTCAAAAGGCGTAGGGAGCGCGACTATAACTGAATTGCTGTGACGGTTTAATTCGGTCTCAACTATATTCCAGTATGAAGTTCTGATAGTAGGCTAATATCTGTAGCGGCTTAATATAGTTTGGTGTTCAAGTCTGGACTAGGTCCCAGGGTTTTTCTGCATTTTCTCGTTAATAAAATTTCTGGTGTCTGTGTTATTTCTTTTCTACATTATATTGTCTATCTTTGTAATTAAAATATCATAGGTTGTACGTAAATCAATCAAAGTAGGTACATCCATCCTTGTTTGTTGGACACAACTTGATTGATTCTTGGATATTAATTTTCGAGATCGTCTAAGTACTCTGACACATAATCAGGTTCACATATTTGGTTCTGTAAACTTTCTGAGTATGGGAGAAAGAGATATAAGCTCCTCGTATAATTCCTTGATTGAGATTCATTAAGTTGAACTCTCAAAATTGTATTCGAGTTTAGTCCATACAGGTTGCCTAAGAAAAAGTTGGTGGTGTATTTTGGTACCCCTACGTTTTCAAGTGCATACATTAATTTTGTTCATGTCTCTAGTTCCCAGAAACTCTTGCTCTGAATTTACTTTATCTCGCTATTTATTCCTTTCCAAATCCAGCTATCTTTTTGTTTGGGTTTCACGTTAATGTGCAAAACATCAAAATTTAGAGAGTATTGTGCTTTAAAGATTTATCGTATGGGACCCGAGTAACCTTGCAGATAGGAGTATTAAGAAGGTTTATAATTTATAAGGCGTGTATGCAAAATTATTCTTCCATGGTTGCAATTTTCCCTCCATTGCACAGGATAATACATAAAAGACCTATATGGTGTAGTGAGAAACTTAGAAGTTGATTGTAGCAAAAAAATAAAAATAAAAATATACATATATATATATATATATCATTTTTTTCTAGTTTTCTTATTTTTAATATTGTTTTCTTAAACATGTGTTTATTGAAAATCTAATTTTTCATAGTCAAAATGTGTTTAAAGGAAAATGCATAAGGTTTTGGAAATATGGTTGGATCCAACTACAATTGCATCATTTCAAACGCTTTAAAAAATTTACCTTTCAAAATAAAACTACGCCTTAAATAAATGTTGGACTCGACTACAAAAGACCTTTTAAACTAGATTTTGTTTTTTTTAGTTAAATTTTTAACCCGATTTAAAACATGACTTCACAATCATGCTTAACATGTTGCAATCTTCATTACCCGTAAAAAAAAATCGTAGTCATATTATTTACAAATTACTCGTGCAATTTTTTCGACCTAATGAATGAGAAGTTTTATTTTTATTTTTACGAGGGACTATTTTTGATGTGGCAAGTAAGGCTAATAATAACATGCCATTTCTCTTTCTTTTAACTGTTGTTTTCAAATTAAAAATTTGGTTTTCACTCTAAATTTACCTCTCAAATCTTGTTAAATTCATTAGTTTTCCCTATTTCCTATCCCCATTTTTCCTATTTCCTATCCATATAAATTCCCATCCCTAATAATCCTATGTACCACCCATATAAATTTTCATTTATCCTAAATACCATCTTTTGACTTTTTATTTATGCCCAACAATAAAATCATTCAACACCTAAAAAAAACCATCCATTCTTCATCTTCACCGCTGACCACTACAATCGATATCAATCAATTATAAACATCTAAGTTGCACAGAATGGTTAAACAAAATTATCCGTCTCATTATTTAATTCTTGAATTGTAATTAATTAATATTGTAGTCTTATTATGATATGATTTTTCTAGTCTTGTATGATTTGGATGCTCTGTACACATACGTGACTCTTCACAACTTCTGGAGTTTAATCAAGGTGAGACTAGAGGGTAAATCATTCATGATGGTAAGATTGACTATTGCTGGTAACAGTAAGCTTCAATATCGGGTCGAGGGCAGATCATTCATGACACTATGAAATGGTACATTTTTCACATGGGCGATTTTGTAATGGTGGGTAGATTTTTATTTGTGTTATATGTACAGTGACCACTCGTGATTTGAAGGATTGCTGGCTATAAACTTGAATCAATCTTGTGCTTATAATCATCTTCTACGATAATGACTTACCGAACGGCAAATTAATTGGCATGTCTCGTAAAAGATAAAAAGAACAGATGCAGATAGAAAATTCAACCTAGGGTTTCTAACTATTGGGATTTTTGACTTTTTTCTTTTTTACCTGTAAGGAAGAAGAAGATCAATTAAAAGTTTTACTAGTCAAGGCCATAGTTAATTGACTTTTGTAGGTGGTAAATAGGAAAAAACAAAATTAAAAAGTGAATTAATCTTACAAATTGTAAGAGGGATGGGAAATTGGGAAAATGGGGATAGGAAATAGGGAAAACCTTCATTAATTATCTTTGACTAATTTAGATATACTAACTTCTTAAATTAACGTTGTTACCTAATCTAAAAAATTAACTTTTTTTTGTTTTTGTTTATTGTGGTCTAAAGTAAGACCTCAATTTTTTTTTGAAGATATCTGAAATATCGAGAACATACATCTGATTGAAATGACAAAGAAACATTACTATGCTCGTATTTGATGGTTCACATTCAGGGTTGAGGTTGTAGTCAGGATTTTACCTGAATTAAAGTATCATACAAAAACTGAAAAATGGGAATCATTTTTCCGACAACGGGTTTTGTTAAATAGTTTTGCCAAGTATATTGAAGATGGAAATCAAGGATTTCATTTGTGGTTAGAAAGTTATTCTCATCTTAGTTGTGTCATTGAAAATCAACCTACAAATATCAACGCGATCAATGAAAATGAATTTGGAAATGAAAGTGATCCATAGGATGAACTACTTGATTAATGGATGATTTAAGCAGAAATGACTCCAAATTTTGTGTCGGTATGAAGTTGAACTTGCGTTATGAGTACACGGTAGTGCACATAATTGGTCTGCCCGTTCTTAAATGATGATAGATGATTTACGCACACGTTAGGAAAATTTGATCAATAGGCAGTGAAGAGTATTTACTATCTATCTACTCTTTTCGATGTTATTATCCAATTAAAAATACAATTGTTTTGAAACAATAAAGTTGTTATGATTATGGCACCAATTGGTGTCACTGCTTTTGACATTGGCAATGCAACCATCCACCATGAATTTGCTATAACAGCGGACAAAGGTATCTTACGAAAAAAATAGATCATGAATAATGCGGAAGCATGTAAAAGTATTCTCAAGATACCAAATTGATTGTGAGCGATGATACAATGTGATCGATATAAAAATATTTGCAAAAATTAATCTACGTTGTAAAAATAATTTTGCAAATATTGGGACTTTTAGAAATATTTTTATTGTGCTTGTCGGTGATATATGAAAACT
This sequence comes from Papaver atlanticum, assembly GCA_023531105.1. Taxonomy (NCBI): domain Eukaryota; kingdom Viridiplantae; phylum Streptophyta; class Magnoliopsida; order Ranunculales; family Papaveraceae; genus Papaver; species Papaver atlanticum. Next base: position 5,248,660 of record JAJJMB010010045.1, on the reverse strand, counting down.
ATTATCTGTTTTGGATTCCTTTATATGTTCAACATGTACAAAATCAACTCCAGCTGTTCGGTTCCATATTTTATTCTTTGTTTGATTAATAGTCCGAAGATGAAGAGTCAGTTTTCAGAGATGTTATACTACGACTCAGTGATGGAAGTTGTACATCTATAGATTGGGAATATTTAGCACTCGATATGTTTCGGTGTTAACACCCAAATTATAAAAACAACAAATTCAGCCATGCTCTTCGTCTACTTCACACCAAGTATGGTACACAAAACAATAACCACGAACGCTATATACGTATTTGGAATCCCATTGTATGGATCGCATCGTAGAATAATTGTGAAGCAGCGAGTTGTGTGATATCTGCTGAAGCTAAAGAGTTGCAAGACATTTTATTGTTGTCAAAAGGAGCAAGGGTGATGTTGCGGAAAAACTCGCCAACAAAGTACGATTTGGTTAATGGCCAGGAGAGTAGTTGTGGCTATTTAATATTTAATATAAAACTCATCTACATATTTGCCAATTGCTATGGAAGTGGACTTCGATAAGTATACCGGTCCAAAATTTCACGAAAGATCGAATGTGATTCCAATCACACCGCAAACGACAGTTAGATGTACACTTCAAGAGTAGCATGCCAACTGACTCATCAAAATTGGAATAACTTTGACGAAACCCATCAATTTTGTGAAATAACCTAGATATACACTTAACATCTCCATCAATCTTCAAGAATAAACCTCAAAAAAAACTTTCGGAGAGAAATCTCTGAGAAGAGGAAAATGGGGGAAACCAATTTCCATTCATTTTGTTTTGGGCAATCACGGTACACAAAAGCCAAAAATTTACACTTAACCATGTTGTGGTAGATATAAGACCGAGAAAGAATCTCGGTTTGACATTTGTGCCAATATTTCAAACAAGAAAACCGAGAAAAAATGCATTTTGCCACATAACGTTCCCTTTCGAGAGAATTGAAAGAATTGGTGTATGCAAAAGCATTGCTCCGGACGTAAAGAAGATGAACGATTAATACAACTATCAAATTCAATATTATAGTTTATTGAGGTCATCTCTCTCATAATTGTGACGTTGTTAAAAGGTATAATGTTTGGGGTTATTTTATTACTTACCTTTTTGAAGAAAAAGTGTCAATAAAGAACCGTTTATTTCTTAGCGTGATTGTTAAAACGTCACAAACTGAGCTCATTTTTGGAGTATAGACTCAGTAAATTTGTAAGATATGCAAATAGACTCCGTAAATTTGTAAGAAATGCAAAACTCGTATTTGATTTATACATTTGTAATTAGATTATGTTGAACTAAAATTATGTTGATAAAAATACTAAAGTCTTATGATATTTAGGTTCTTTTTAGTTTGTTTTTTTGTCATCCCTTTATCATGGAAACATACATTTAGTATTAAAGAATTTGATTAAATAATTTTAGGGTTTAACAACAAAATCCTATAGAGGTATATGAAACATCTCAATAAAACCAAAACAATTAAAGACAGGAAGATGTTAAGGAATGGTAACGGTGATTCAATTGCTTCCTCACTCTTTCACATGTCTGCTCTGTCTCTTAATTTTTCTTCATCTACGTTCTCAACTTTTAAGTAATGTTTTTTTATTAATAATCTTCGTTTAAGCTTGCATTGAAAAATTACTTGATCTCTATATTTTTTAACGTTTTTATTTGCCCGGAGATTTATTAATTCAGAATCACCAAATATGAATGAGTCCCATAATCCATGTTTTGATTCTAGTAGTTTAATTTTGGGAGATATCAAAATTATTTATTTTTCTTCTAATCATGCGAGAAATTAACCTAAAAAGCTACATAAGTTACTTTGTAGCAAGAGCATATGGGCCTATTTGGTTTGGCAGAGAACAAAAAAATTGATTGTAGCAAATTCTTTTCATTTTTATCCAAAATTTGCATGTTTTCTATTTTATTTGCATAAACAAGTGTTTAAAGAATAACTAACTTCTCATAGTCAAAATGTATTTAAAAAAATGTGAAAAATGTCGAGAAGTGGTTGTTGGATTTGACCACAATCCCACCATTTCAAAAATCTTTTAAATTTTGTATCGATATTTTTAAAAAATTGTGGCAATTTTATTTAGGATATATCCTAGACTAAATCCTGACTTTTCAATCAGACCTTTAACCTGACTATGAATCTGACCTCATAGTTATGCTCTAACATGTTGTGATCTTCATTACCACAACATAGTCAAATTATTTACAAATTACTCGCAGAGTTTTGCGATCTAATAATGAGATTTTTTTGATAATGGTTAATTTTTGATTTGGCCATGTGGGCCAAATAATAACATGCCATTTGTATTTCTTTTTAATCATTTTTTCAAGCCAAAATTTTAACCCTCCACCCTGAATAATACCCCTCCTTAAACCTAATTGATTTTAATAATTATTTTTAAATTAGCATTCTTACCTAACCTAGAAAACTTAGACAAATATTTTTTGTTTATTAAAATCTAAATACTTTTATCCCGATGAAACACTAAATTTGTACCATAATAATATTAGTATTTTTCTAGGTAATTAGCAATCAATAATTTTCATTTTACGACATTTTCGAGAACCATATTGTTGGTAAAGTTCTTTTACGTCAGGGTATTTTTAGTTGTAATGTGTTAGAGCATTGCTCGGTTGAACCCACCAAGCATTGGTATGTCAAGTTTGGTTGTCATATTTTAGTTCCAAAACTCGAAGCTGCTTGATTTGATTACTAGAGTCAACTTCCTTAGGTTAGACTAGGAACATAGAATGTTGAGACTTGCTCTTGTTACTCTGAAGAACCTGAAGACGAATCTGCATCAAGGAATACACCATCCTTTCGTTCGAGGTTAGTAACACATACTTGACTTGTTCTATTTCTATTTACGTTTCTTTCAAGTCAATATTGAAAACATAACATATGAAATTTGTTATTTATCTCTAGTGTTGGTGACTTGATCATTTCACTATGGTCAAAGTGTTAGGGAAAGATATACTATTTGTTTCTTACAACTTTGATATATGGAGCTATGAAGTATGGTTAATCCATGGAATTCGTAGAATCGACATAACACTAATTGGTAATTCGTAATTATTTAGTGTGTTGAACTTTCGGTTGAATCCTACCTATGAGTCTAATTACATAGTTTAATGAAGCAGACTTGCAAAACTTGTTCCGTACTTGAAAAGTGATTCGGTATGACCTATATAGTAGGACCGATCCCTTAAACAAGGATCTCTACTAGGACTAATCCTATGGATCTCTAGTAGGATAAGTATTATATAACAATATTTGCATTTTCGGTTTGTTACTAACTTCGAGTTTATGTGGCTATCGAAAACGTAGTTTAGTTATGAAAGAAAGTTCACAAGATGTCAACACAGTATTTGAACATGTGCTGAACTCTTATTACTTAATATGTTCAAGTATTTTCCTTGATACTCAAGTTGAGATCCCGAACCGAAATATTCTAGTATCTTTTAGATATTCAAAATTATATATCTTTCATATCCCAGAGAATAACATATTTCTTGTTGCTATATTAGTAAAGTATATGTTGTATGCTAAATAATATTAGTTATCAGCCAGGTATGTGAGTTGGATTACAATTGAAATTCTGAGAAAACCAAAAATAAACATTTATTGAAAATCTTTAGTATTTTCGTGCTTGGTAATTCCTTATTGTCAAAACAAGCCTTGATCTTTACACTAGAAATAACGCAGCTTGAAACCTTGCAAACTCATCCCATGACACACTGTATAACCGTTTGTGTGAGAAGCCCATCAGTAGCATTTTACATACTCATTGAGAAGAGAATATCCTAATCAGGTAAAATGTATTACACTGCCTTCGTTGAAAGTCTTATTTAGGATCAAGAAGCTATTGGTAGTACTTGGTGAGAAACTAAATTATTATTATTTTAGTTTTTGATTATTGATTTGATTGACTAAAGGTGAAGTTAAACCTTGATAAATCTAGTTGGACCATTTCGTAATTGACTAACGGTGAGGTATTTTCCTTGATACTCATAATCCATTGTGGTTTTGTTGTGTTTAACAATTGATGGTATCTTGATGTCTGATAGTGCCTGGTTCATTTTTATTGTAGTGGAATAATGAGGTTTGTACGGATTCAAAGAGGTTGGTTATAGGTCATGATTTAGAACATCATCAAACATGTCAACACTTACGCGCTCGTATTGATTCTAGTGGAATGATATCATTTGCATAATTTAGTCTATTCATCAGGGAAATATGATCGTTTAAATAATGCGTCGTAAGTATGAAAAACAAGATTTCCAATGTTTGTTAAATACCATAATTTATGCGGAACTAGACATAAGTTGGGTGTTATAAATGTTAACATTTCGCGTAGCAGTGTATGCAAATGTTACACTGCACACAAAGGTGGATGAATATGTTAACTTTTTATGTCGGAGTATATGTATTAGACAACTTCATATTCCTTTAAAGCTAAAAAAACAACCTAATTTATTATTTAATTATTTGTCTATTTTACCATCTTCTTCGTATTAAGTATTTTATGTGCATGAACTTGATTTCATCTCGATATATATTTAATCTTGATTTAATTTTGTGTCTGATCACAGTTCGAGCCATTTTTTTTATAAGGAATATAATAAATAAATTAATGATACTTGCGAAGATTTAGTTGCTATGAGTTAGGACTTGTTTGGTCAAAGTCATTGGAAAAATTCAAAAATGGTGAAAAGAGTAAAAGCGGTTGAGGAAACGAAAATCCACCGGGAAGATGACAAGACCAGATTATTCATTCCCGACAACAAAACAATCAAGAGAGATTTTCCCTTTTATATTCTGAATCCTTATACTTATGTAGTTTTCTTTCGAATTTTGTTGCTCCATTCCGCAAAATTCAATTTTGTGCAAATTATTTGAAAGAGTGTTGATTTGACGAGCTAGATATTTGGTTGATTAATAGTTAACAATTTCTTCCTTTATCACAAGCTAAGAATCTTTTTCTCGTTACCTAACTACTATTTCCTTTTAATCGTACAATTTTTTTAATCGATAAAGAATTTGATGCCGACGAGTTTCAAAATCAGGTCACTGGTATCATCGCCTAATGACTTTACCACTGTAATACAGTGACATCGATATACTAAAATTAAATTAAATTAAAAAAAAATCGAGGAAAAGGTAGTGCCTCAGAGTTTCGTTACTGTGAAATTTTAATTATATGATAAATTACGTTAGAAAATGGAAAAAGACAATTAGCACCAAATTTATAAATTTCAAAACTTAAAGAAATGAAAAAAGAAAACTGTGGTAAAATTTTACATTCCGCTGATGAAGTTGACATCTTGATAATGGTTTCAAACCATTTTGTTTCTTGATATTTTGAATCTTAATCATTGATATCCTATATGTTAGATGCTTCCATAAAAAAATAATAATATGCCCAATTGACATATACATCATAGCAATCAATATCGGGTTTCTTCGCCGAATTAGATCGTCTTCTTTCAAAATGTACCTGACAATAATGAATCAACACCACCATAAAATGCCATGAAGGCTAACAGGTCTTGATATCATAGATGAGCCATCAGTCCAATTAGAAAAATAAAAATGAAAAACCTAAAATCACAAATCTGTGATTGTTTTATTGAAAACATTAAACATTAAACTAATCACGCAAATCTAAATCTACTCGGAAATTCTGATATCTCAGATTAAATCCGAGCAAATCTAAGTCTCGAGATGAAGAAGATAGAAGAAAAAGAGTTTTGATTAAGAAACCTATTATAGGGGCTCCAAGTTTTGAGTTTTGAGGGCTCACAAAAGGACAAAAACGGGTTATAAAATAGTAATCATGAAAACTCCTTATCTAACAATTTTAGTTAATGGCTAGAATATCCTCAATTAATTATTGTTAATGAAAATTAACTAAATAAAATAATTTTCATTAGATTAGACTAATTATTTGACTTATAGTCAAACAATCACAGATCAATTTATTTATTTTGTGTTTTAAGAGTGAGGAAGAAGAAGAAGAAGAAGTGGTAGTGAGGAAATTTAGGTTTTCCCAATCCAAATGAGTGATTCTAACAAGATTAATGAAGTAGGTGAATCCCCATTCCCCAAAGAACAATCCTTTAACTATAGATAATCAAGAATTTTTTTATTTCAAAAACCTCCAAATCCAAACCATAAGCCCTCCTACGGTGGGGAAATTTTCGTCGACGAAACCGTAGACTAAGGATACAGTTTGGACTTGATACATTTCACACCCTAAGTAGAACCAGTTCGGTGTGGAATTTATGAACTCCACACCATAAGTTTCTCTACGGTGGGAAACCAAACCGTACCTGCATATACCTAACTATGGTGTGAATTTTTCTCTCTCCGAATAATAATGAAGAAATTCAACTTAGTAATGTCAAAAGCACAATGGTTACGGTACCAATTTGTGGGTTAAGCAGAGACATTCATTATAATTGGATTGTTACGATGAAATATAAATCTGTGTGTATAATAAAGTAAGATAGGTTTTTGGTGTGTATTGTTGCCTCCATAAGCTTCTTGTTGTTGCACTTAGACAAACTCGTTATTCGTCTGAACCTCAGAACCTGCATTCAAAGTGATTACTATGTACTGTCGTGCACTTGAGCTCAAATATTAAGTGCAATAAAAAAAAAAGAGCTACGGTAGTATGGTGTGAAACAACAATCGTATGCAGACTCAGAGAAGCACCCGGTTTGGAAAAAACTGTAATATACCTAACTACGGTGTGAAATTTTTTATGGAAAAAGAAAAAGAACTTACGGTTTGAAACATCAACCGTACGCAAACCCAAAAAAAACTAACAAATACAGGTTTTCCTATGGTGTGAAAGATTGAATATTCTCCGCCGTAGAAAAAGTTACGGTTTGGAGTTCTTCTTATTTACCCCGTAGGTTAAGTCTACGGTTTAAAAAGTAAGGCTTTTCACACCGTGGGAAATTCTGAAGCTGAATTTTAAAACCCAAATTCATCTGATTGTGGTGGATTCCTTGCATGTGATGTTAACTTTGGATTTGGATTCTTGTCTCCATTAGGATTATTTATCCGTCCCATCGTATACAAAGATTTTAGTCGCAGATGAATGATTTTGCGCTTGAGAGGAAGTGGAGGAAGATTGAGAGGAAGGCGGAAGAAGAAGGAAGAGGAAGAAGAGACGGGGAGAAGAAGAGGCGATTTTTCTTTGGTTTTAGATTTAGGTTGGTTATTAATGGTTAAGGGTACTTTGGTATTTTTGAATATACATTAGGTCTCCCTTTATCTTCATTTAGGGTATTTGATTCTAGAGAAGTTCTCAAAACCTTTTGGTTGGAGCCCCTATAATAGGTTTCTTTATTTGGAGTATACGGTTATGCAATGCATAGAAGAGAGAGTTTCGGTATATTGAAATTGAAATGCCAAGGGCAAGGGAACACTCGCCGCCGTGTGCACACAAAATGAGACTCCAATGAACGTCATACTAAACACGCTCCTTGCCGTGTGCAAACAAAATAAGAAACCTACTAAACACGCTCCTTCTGTTTCATATCTACGGCTCACGCTTTCCATTTTCCTAGGGCTGCTTAGTTTCCATCTATTGCTTGTGTTTGATATTAACGTACTACTGGTAGCAGGGAATTTTCTGTCCATTTTGAAAATGAAAAGCATATATACTCCCGCCCATTCCCCAAATCTGTTCGTCTACTAATAAATTTTCAGACCCGGAAGAAACCCTTCAATTTCAAAGTTTCGGTCTTTAGCCTGGTGCCGATTCTACCATACGCTGTTTCGCTAACCGATCTATGCTTTCAAACTCAGAGACCTTTCTCTCCATCTATCACCATCTCTCTCCATTTCTGATTCTAGGGTTTTAGGTCATGAAATTTTACTTTACTTTCTTTACGATTTGGTTAACTTAAGCAGGTGGAAATCAGTTCTAGGGTTTCAATTTCTGAAACCCGCATCTGATTTATTCACTATGGATAGGTCTTATTACAAGTTCTACTAGATTTAGGGTTTTTGTGAACTCCAGAATAAAGGAGAAATGTATATCAAGGAGATTTGTTTAGAGGGGTTCAAGTCGTACGCGACGAGAACAGTTGTACCTGGATTTGATCCATTATTTAATGCTATTACGGGCTTAAATGGTTCAGGGAAATCAAATATTCTTGATTCTATTTGTTTCGTGCTTGGAATCACGAATTTGCAACAAGTACGGGCAGCGAATCTCCAGGAATTGGTGTATAAGCAAGGCCAAGCTGGAATTACTAAAGCGACTGTTTCAGTTGTTTTTGATAATTCGGATAGAAATCGAAGCCCTCTTGGTTATGAGGATAATCGAGAAATAACAGTTACACGACAGGTGAAGATATCATATTTTTTTTTACAATCTTGAGTTTTTGACATGTCAGTTGCGAAACTTTAACCTAGTGTGTGATGTTCTATTTTTGGGGACTAACTGGGACATTAGTGTCTTTTTTTTTGTTTCATTTTGGCATGATGTCTGGTATCTGAACTTCAAAACCCTATTGTTTGTAAAGCTTTTGAATTTTCTATAATTGTTTGTATTTCAAGAGTCAGGTGCAATAGTGTTCATAATTTTAGCAATTTGGTGAATTAGGCTATGGACATCATGACCTTGTACAGTGTGTGGATTTCCTTTTTACTGTTTGTAATATTGGATATTGTATCCAGCAGATTTCGATTTTTACTTAAAAAAAATCTGAATTCAAAATTCTTGCAAGTTTTAGTATACGTAAACAGCAAAACAGCATAGACTCCACATTGTCGTTATCTGAAGTTTAAGCGAGTATAATTGATATAACAGGTTTTTGTTGTTATCATCTATAGATTGTGGTTGGCGGGAGAAACAAGTACCTTATCAATGGCCGCGTTGCACAACCTAAGCAAGTTCAGAATCTATTTCATTCAGTGCAGCTCAATGTTAACAATCCGCATTTCTTAATTATGCAAGGGCGCATCACAAAGGTTTTGAACATGAAACCTCCTGAGATTTTATCTATGCTTGAAGAGGCTGCTGGAACAAGAATGTACGAGACCAAGAAGGAGGATGCTTTAAAGACACTTGAGAAGAAGCAGAGCAAAGTTGATGAGATTGACAGGCTTCTTGATAGCGAAATACTACCTGCTTTGGAGAAGCTGAGGAAAGAAAAGTGTCAGTACATGCAATGGGCCAATGGTAATGCTGAACTAGATAGGCTAAGAAGGTTCTGCGTTGCTTTTGATTTTGTTCAGGCAGAGCGGACAAGAGATAACGCTGTCAATGGAGTGGAGCAAATAAAGGCCAGCATAACTCAGATTGACACTGATACAGAAACTATGAAGTTAAATATTCAGGATATGGAGACGAACATATCAAACTTGACTGCTGAAAAAGATGCTATCTTGGGTGGTGAGGTAAAAAAATTGTCTGAAAAGGTGGATACTTTGTCTTGCGACCTTGTGAAGGCAACATCTGTATTGAAAAATCAAGAGGATTCCCTTAGGGTAGAAAAAAAGAATGCCGAAAAGGTAAGTTAGATGTTTGTTTGCTCTTTTTGCTCCTAAGATTCTCTTTTTCTTTTTTCTTCAAATCCATTTCTTCCATTATGATGCTAGTCAAGTTTTAACGAGTTATTTTGTCTGATTCTAATTTAGTTTGGTGCCTGCTTGTTGATGTTTTGCCAGCATGCAAAAAGTATTGAAGATATTAAAAGGTCAATTGAGGAAAGGGATTCCGCTGTTAGAAAGGCTGAAGATGGAGCTGCAGATCTCAAAAAGAGATGTAGTGACCTCTCTAAGAATTTGGAAGATTATGAAAAGGAGTACCAGGTAAGCGTGTTAATGGACACCGCTCTTTGTCAAGAGATATTGTAGATGCATGCATTTCAACCGCAAACGAGCTTCATCCTAAGAAATTAACTGTCCTGTTGACAGGGTGTGCTTGCGGGTAAAAGCAGTGGGAATGAGGATAAGTGCATGGAGGACCAATTAGCTGATGCTAAAGCTGCTGTTGGTACAGCTGAAACCGAAATGAAACAGCTGAAAACAAAAATTAGCCACTGTGAGAAGGAGCTGGTTGAGAAAAGGCAGCAGTTGAAGACTAAGGGTGCAGAAGCTGTTGCTGTAGAGAATGGACTTCGTAATTATAAAACAGGTATAGAGAAGATTAAAACGGCTCTTGAATCTGTTCCCTACAATGAGGGTCAGATGGAAGCTCTGCAAAAGGTTTCGATCTTAACTATATGCCTAACTCCAATTTTAACATTATTGTTTAAATAGCTGAAAAATCCATTCATGTACCGTCGATGACCTCAGGACCGACAGTTAGAGTTAGAGGTGGTGCAAAAGTTGAGGGATGAGGTCCGGACGTTGTCAGGTCAATCTGCAAGGGCTCAATTTAAATACGACGATCCAGTGAGGAATTTTGACAGGTCAAAGGTAAAAGGCATCTTTGCAAAGCTCATTAAAGCGAAGGATAGTTCCACATTGACTGCCTTGGAGGTAAGATACCTAATTGTTGTCATTGTTTTGATTTAAGTTGTAGTCTATTTTCAGTGACTTATCAATACAGAGTAGAAATATGTGGAGCTTTATGCTGCATTACATTTGCAGGTTGTAGCAGGAGGCAAACTATATAATGTTGTTGTAGACAATGAAGATACAGGTGCACAACTAATCGAGAAAGGTCGTCTTCAAAACAGAGTAACCATTGTACCACTGAACAAAATCCAGCGTAATATTCTTCCCCAACAGATACTACAGAACGCTGTGAATTTGGTTAGTAACGGAAACTTCTTTCCACTTTCTCTTTAAATCTGTGTACTTGAATAAAATCTATAAAAGATGTCTTTGTTTTCAGGTTCATGGGAATGCAGAAATTGCACTGTCTTTGGTTGTGTATGATGAGGAAGTTAAGGTACAAGATTTGTTCCTATATTTGGGTATGTTATTATGTCTAATTTATAATAGTGATGATTTAGTTATGTTGCAGGCGGCAGTAGAGCATGTGTTCGGTTCAAGCTTTGTTTGTAAAACTAGTGATGCTGCAAAGCAGGTATGCCCTTCACCAATGGATTTATATTACATTTATTGCCTCTCCTGATGTCTCTAGTTTAAACTTGCTGACATAGTTAATAAGATCCTCAATTTGAGGTATTTATGAATGTGGAGGTGGTTCCTGGTGCTAAAAGATCCCAAAAGTAGTATCAGTTCAGAATGCTTGTTTGATCTTGGATCTACCGACTCCTGTATGGTTATTGCATGCAATAGTAAAGACTACTGTGAGTCTGTGATATGCTAGACACATACATGTAGGAATTGGATTGAGGGAATACAACCTTTGTTGTTTGAGACTACGAATCCTTCTAAATGGTGTTACATGCCAGACCTGTGTTTTTTCCTCTTGGCTAGTCATTAATACAGTAATATGTATTTCCTACCTTCCATATGGATCTTTATCATATGGCTTAGGCAGGATGTAAACCGAAGTAAGTGATTAAGTGCTCTTTTACTCGAAGCTAATGCAAGGAACATAAGTATTTATGCATACAAATGCCAGGCTACGAGATTAACATTTTCATTATGAACCATTAGGTGTAAGTCTGAGTTTGTTGATCACTTTGTATTTGTTTTTTCTGGAAGTAAGTATTCATCACCAAGTAAAGCAAAAAATTTCAATGAAGGCTACTATCACATACCTTTATGTTGTTGAAAAGTGCCTGTACATATATTTTGTGGTCCACAAGTAATGACTGTAAAAATTTCTAACTAATTATTGAACTTGTCATGCATAATTATTCAGCCAAACATTGTGCCGATATAAATAGCCCTCTATAGAAACTCATTATGAACGAGATTCTGCACTCATTTTGATCTATATTTCTATTGCACAATTTTGTGTAGGTGAATCAGAAATTCGATAAATCATGTGTTACTCTTCAAGGTGATATATTTCGGCCAGGTGGTCTTGTGACTGGTGGTCACCGCAGGTGAGTAGTTGCTCTACTTGCACCTTGCACATTGTTGCTTTTGTTTCCTTTTGTAGATATTTTATTGTTCTTAAACGCTGTTTCCTTCAGAAGGTTTGTCTGTTGCAACTTGCAAACTTCATTCATTTATGTTACTGTATGATTAACATACTTCTAGTCTCTAGTACTTTTATTTATTATTGAACATGGTTTTCAAGTATCATTTCTAACTTTACCACTTATACTTGTAGAAATGATCAGGAATTGTTAAGGATTCTTCATGCCTTGGCAGAAGCAGAGTCAAAGCTTTCGTTTCATGAGAAGAGACTAATGGATATTGAAAACAAGGTCAATATTCTTTTTCATCTCATGGAGTCTAACAACTAAATGTGAACCCAGGTTTCCCTTGGAACCTCTTAATCAGTGCCTTGTACACTTTCCAGTGCCTAGATAGGTCCATGAGTTTATTAGCTCAACTGTTCTGTTATCTTCTAGGAAAGGGCGTTTGTATGAAGTGAATAGCTGTGAACTTATAATATTCGAAGTATTTATTTTTCCTACTATTTCTGTTAATGCTGCAGATTTCCCAGCTAAAACCTCTTCAGAAAAAGTTCATGGACCTTAAATCTCAGTTAGAACTGAAATCTTATGAGCTTTCACTGTTTCAAAGCAGAGCTGAGCAAAATGAGCACCACAAGGTTCTGCTTTAAGCTTTAACACGTTAAAAAGCAATTTTTTGTTCAGTTTAGGTACTTTAAATTGAGATATTCTCGAATCCTTATGGATTACATTTGTAATGTAGCTAGCTGAATTAGTAAAAAAGTTAGAGCAGGAGCTTGATGAAGCAAAGCAGAGCGTAAAAGAGAAACAACTGCTGTACGACAAGTGTTTATCTACCGTGTCCTTGCTCGAAAAATCTATCAAGGAGCATACTAATAAACGGGAGAGCAAACTAAAGGATTTGGACAAAAAGATTAAGGCAACAAAAGTTAAGATGCAGTCTTCTTCCAAGGATCTCAAGGTAAACGCTGGAAATAGGTGGTTTGTGTTTCTCTTTGTTAAACAAGTCAGTACAATGTTTACATCTCAGTATGACCTTTTATTCTCTCACATGAAGTTTCTTTTTCTTTCTTGCTGCATTGGATATAAGTGTAATTAGTGTTGCAGACTTGAGAGCCATCATGTCTGTTTTCTCTAGTGACACATGAGGTTCTGAAACCCCAGAGAACAAGGCTGAAGTCTTGTTTAGTTAAACAACTTCCAGAAATTCTAGAAACTGTTTGGTGCCAGTATGATGTATTGAGTTTCTAATGTCCAATGTTTTTCATCCTTGCATTAACAGGTTTGAAACCATTTTTATTTGGTAGGGAAACATATATCCTGATTAGGACTAGTCTCTTAACCATGAAAAACCGTAAAGTATGTTGCTTTGTTTTGTAAAACGATATATATTTTTTCCTCGTGTTTTCATAGACACCTAATTTGACCTTTAGAAACATCAAATTTGTATTTAAGCACTGCTTCCCATGTTGAATGACTTGACATCATATCACCAGTGGTTTGAATGGATCATTTTCTGGTATACCTATAATTGTTCTGTTCATGCATGATGGTAGGAATATCAAAATGAGAGAGAGAGGCTCATTATGGAAAAGGAAGCTGTTATTCAAGAGCATGCCTCCCTGGAAACTCAAGTAGCAGATCTAGAGGCTCAGATTAGCAGTCTCGCAGTTGATGTGGATAAACATAGAGCCAAGGTATGTCCTGACGTGTTTTAGCAAACTCTATGGAGCTCAAACGTTTACCACTTCTGCTTCTCTCATGCAGGTCAATTCCATCAATGATGATCTCGATCAAGCTCAATCCGAACTCAATTCCGTACGTGCGAAGATGAAAGAGTGTGATTCTCAAATTAGTGGCATAGTGAAGGAGCAGCAGAATCTTCAACATAAACTTTCCGAGGCAAATCTTGAGAGAAAGAAAATGGAAAATGAGGTGCAATGGCATCTATCTTATACACTATAGAAGTTGCCTTGGATTCCATCTCGAAGGAACTACTTAGTATTCTGTATATTTAAATTTCTTATGTATGATATTTGATCTTATGCTGTAGGTGAAACGGATGGAAATGGAACAGAAAGACTGTTCGTTGAGGGTTGATAAGCTCTTAGAGAAGCATAGCTGGATTGCTGCTGAGAAACAACTTTTCGGAAAAAGTGGGACTGATTATGATTTCTCTTCTTGCAACCTTCACAAATCAAGGGAGGAATTGGAAAAACTCCAAGCTGATCAGTCGGGGTATGCGTTTCAATTAGTTCTATCTTCTATCAAAATCTTTTTCCTTGAAGTACCAGTTTCATGCTGAGGGTTGAATTTGCATGCCTCACTAATCATTTGGTATTTGTAGTCTTGAGAAGAGAGTCAATAAGAAAGTCATGGCAATGTTTGAGAAAGCAGAAGATGAATACAACGACCTGATATCCAAGAAAAACATAATTGAGGTATGTTGTTGCCTCTTCCAAAATATTGATATAGTGCCTGTGCCTCTCATGTTATGATAATCTGTGTTAATTTATATTTTGTATTGCATCTTTTTTAGAATGATAAATCAAAGATCAAGATGGTTATTGAAGAGCTAGATGAGAAGAAAAAGGAGACACTAAAAGTTACATGGGCTAAAGTTACCAAGTAAGTTTGCAGTTTTTCGATTGAAGTTTTCTTTTGCCGATATACTCAAATGTGTATATGAGCAGTTCTGAGTTTCACTGTGAACTTTCACAGGGATTTTGGATCCATCTTTTCTACCCTATTACCTGGCACCATGGCTAAGCTGGAGCCTCCTGAAGGATGTAATTTCTTAGATGGTCTTGAGGTTCGTGTTGCATTTGGAACCGTGTGGAAGCAGTCCCTGTCCGAGCTTAGTGGAGGGCAACGATCTCTTCTTGCCCTTTCTCTCATTTTGGCATTGCTTCTCTTTAAACCAGCACCACTTTATATTCTTGACGAGGTATTGAAAATTTATCTTCCAGAACTTGAGTTTTGTTACTTCACTAGTCCTTAGACAGCTAACTTCATCTCCTAGTCAGTAACTTCTTATTAGTATATATATTACTTCACTACGTCAGTAAACTGAAGCTGTTGATTTACATCATGACCTAGAGGTGATTTTGCCTCATCAGCAATATGACAAACATCTAAAGCTAAAATGATTTGTGGATAATCATAGGTTTTTATCCTGCGCCTTCGCAATGGGTAGTGATTCATCTTTTTCTTCTTGATTGGTTAACATAGGTTGATGCTGCCCTTGATCTCAGCCACACTCAGAATATTGGAAGGATGATCAAAAGTCATTTTCCACATTCCCAGGTTTGTTTGGCTTACTGTTTTCATTTGTGTTTTTCAATTTGTTCTTCATAGTAATTGTTTGGTTTGACCTTTTATTCCGTTATGCATTGTTTTTGTTGTAGTTCATTGTGGTATCCTTGAAAGAAGGGATGTTTAACAATGCAAATGTCCTTTTCCGTACCAAATTTGTTGATGGTGTTTCCACAGTTCAGAGAACTGTCGCTTCAAAGCAGAGGTGATACATTCATCTGCAATCAAGGCAATTTCACCCTAACATTCATGCAAAGGAACTCAAATTACGTTTATGGTGACAACCGACAACCTTCTATAACCTGGTTTCAACTCTGTAATATAATGATTGTAACATGTGATATGTATTTTGGGACAAATTAAGATATTGGTTGCTTTACCATTTATAACCCATGTAAATGGCATCAGATTCTATTTATCAATTAGCTTAAACTTTTAGTCTGAAGATCTTTTTTTCTCTCTGCATTTGCATTCTCAAGCAACCTTTTGAGTAAAACATTTGACAGTATAGTAGTCGCTTAATCTGACTGACCATATTATAACTCAAAACGTCGATTTTGTGCCATTCTGATTTCGGTTTCAAAGTAATATGGTAATTACCTTAGTTTGATTTCCTTTTGCATAACTAAGCAGACCATATAAGATCATTTTATTAAGGAAACATTTCTCTATTTTGGTTGGATTACAACTCTAATAACAAGATATTGATTTTTGTTTTCTTTACTGCAAAGCAAAAGATACATTCACTAAACTAGTTATAAACTATAAAATGAACACCAAAACACACCTGGGTACTCTCAACAGTAACACCAATTCTGCCACAAGACATTCTCATGTGATGAATCAATAATCATCGTCATCATATCCTAAATCATCCTCAACTCTTTCAGTCACATCATCAGCAATGCTATCCTCCAAATGATCAATACCTTCAGATATTGCTAATCCACCCAAAACCCCTGCAACCGCGCCCACAGCTAACCCTGTCCCCATTCCGAACTTACTATCTTTCTTTGCGGGCATTCCTCCGTATTCACCACCATAAGCAGGTTGACCATAGCTAGGCTGTCCATATGCCGGGTTCTGCCCGTACGGCTGTGGATCATATGGATATCCAGAAGGAGGTGCAGCTCCACCAGAAGAATACGGGTATGATCCAGATGGTGAATAATCTCTGCCGGCCGATGAGGAGTATGGTGGTGCTGAGGCTGGAGGTGGTGGTACACCATAAGGAGGTGCATAGTATGGATCCGGTGCACGATACCGATTCTCCCGGACTTTAATCTCGACTTCTAGTTTCCCGTGTGGACGACCGGACGGACGTTTGAGATGTAGTTTCCGATGAGCCCATTCGCCCATCCCAACTTCGTCAATGATTTCCTTTAGTGGGACCCTGACGGAACCAATCAATGGTTTTGTATCTTCATCTGATGATCTGAGATGGACGATGTCGATGAACAAATAGGTAGAGTCGCTGATGGATAATGGAGAAGAACTGTAAGGAGGTGGTGGAGGTAAAGGAATGGTTAATATCTCATCCCATTTCGGACATGTATCTCCATATTCATCGACTTTGGTTGTGCATTTTGCTTTTGGGTCTACCCAGACAACGGCATATGGTTTGAGAGGACCGTGTTTCCAGCTGACGTTCTTGAGATCTTGAGCTGAACATATCTTGATTTCAACTTCTAATGGACCAGATGGTTGTGATGAATAGTAGGATGACATTGTGTAGATCAGATCAGATCAATTGGAAGATGGTTGAGAGAGAGTTTACTAACGTTGGAGGAGGGAATGGAAAAATTGGTGAGTTGGTATATATAAAGACCCAAAGTCAAGAAAAGTTCTAGAATGCAGAGTAAATTATTATTCTGGTGGAAGGATTGGGATTCGGCAACAGGAGATAAATGAAAAAGGTGTGGAGATTATTCTAAATACGCGTTACATACGCGTGCATCTCATGCTGTTTTCTTGCTTCTTCTATGTCAAAAGCACGTTAATCAACTATTTCCAGTTGTTTGCTGCAGCTTGGATTTTTAGAAAAAAGAAAAAGAGGGGCGAATGTAAAGTTTATTCGACTACTCCAGTCCTGGCATTATTGAAGGATATTCGTGATTCCTAGTAAGGTAATTTACTAATTGGAAATGTAGCTTTCATGGACTAGCAGGTAAAGAAAGAATACCCACCTCCCACATGCGGACTGAACGAAAAGAACAGAAATGCCTTCCTCAGTTTTCATCACCAAATTGACGGGATAGGGGTATTTAGTGTTACATTTATCATGGATTTCTGATTTCCAGAGTTATCTACTACCTGCTACTTCTAGAGAGGAGTGGTATTTCATCTCTACGAGACAGTCGATCTCATTGGCTACTTTATGAATTATGGTAATCAGTCTGTGTCAACAGGACCATAAAATGGTTCTATCCAATTTGTTTTTAGTTTCCAATTTGATTCCACCTATAGTCAGTTTTTTATCCAGGTTATACAGCAGAGTGCACGGTGCTTTGCACGTTTTTAGTGGGCGATTTTTCATTTTTAGGTGCACTAATTTTGCTAAGTATCCACGTGTTTCTGTTTATTATGTTTAGGTCTCTGTGCATACGTGCTTTGCACATTTGTTCTCAGCGGGTTTTATTTTTAGGTGCATTAATTTTACTAATTATCTATTAAATGCCCTCGTATTTTTGTTTTATTATGTTTTGGTCCTTATGCATTAAGTTTACCTTTTATCTGTTAGAAGTCCCCGCGTTTCTATTTATTACGTTTAGGTCCTCTGTGCAGACACCAAAAACGAATTATGATCCGACGGCTGAATTTCAAACTCGTTAGATCCAACTGATGAATTTTGATCCGGCCACAGATTCTTAAGCGACTTTCAGTTCCGCTTGTTGTTATTAAAAGGGGGGAGATTACAATATCGCCATGACCATCTTTGAAGCTATCACTGATTCCCGCCACAGCTACGATGTGGTCGGGCCACATCAAACAAGTACGTGGCCCCTTTTTAAAAGTTTCTTGCTTTTTCTCTTTAAAAAACATAAAATTTATTTTCCTAAAAAATTAGCCCCATCTAAAACTCCCTGAAAATCAGAAAACGACGTGGCATAACAGGAAGATGGGCCACATCTTTGAAGCTATCACTGGATTCAATTATCCGAGTATTAGAGATTTTCAGGTCACTAGATCAATTGGCTCATTATTTTCTGTAGAATGTGATTCCTTTCACACTCTTTTGAGGCAATTTATATAGGCATTTCCATTCTCATCATGAGTTCCCGTATGATAACTGTTTGAACGGATTTCGTAAAAACTTAACAAAGTGTGATTAACTCTTGGTTCTTACAGATCTCATGTAGCTTTTAATCTTTATACCAAATAGGCAACAAAGATTGAGCATTGTTTCGCTCGACTATATCATTTGTGATGTTCCAATCATCACATGGTACTATATAAGGAAACAATTCAACAAGTAATTATATATTTCCTTAAGAGCTTCATGTAATAAGTGGTGTGGCCTTATCATGTAACACAAGAAAATTTATCTCATTTACTTTATAGTGTTAAAATTCATGAAGATGATATAATTTTCATCTTAATGCACCAATGATCCTTATAACTCAAATGATTTAGAGTATATCTCAAGTGCTCCAGAGTATTTCAGTCTCGTGGAAATGATATACTTTTCACTCCATAAGAACAGACAACGGATATAATTCTTCGCAAATTTTCTCTCTCTTTATTTTAGCTAACTAAATATCAGTTAAATTACCATGTAACCAATAGTCTAGGATCAAATCATACAAAATCTAGAATCAACTCATACAAAATTTGATTGAATATTAGACAGCAAAACAATCGAACTGGTTAAGTGTATTAACTGGGCAAAGTTCTTGTTGCCATTAAAGTTGGCGTCTAGGGTATTGCCTTCTCCAAGAATATTAGTGAGTTTGTTTTCCTTTAAACTCCATATATCTCTTGTAGTTGATGATACTCGCATTACAGTGCTTGTACCATTCTTAGTAAAATGCTTATACCAAGAATTTCAACTCTCATTTATATGAGTAAGAATTAACTGTCCCATGCTCGATAGATACATTTACTTAGTATCATTACTACTTGAAACAGAATTACATCTCTGCTCCTATTCTTGAAAAATTTATATATTCTACTATAATTTATGTGTTTTCTTTCACATGTTTTAGTATACCAACGTGGATATGATTTAGTACGTCTAACCCTCTGTTCTTCGAGATTCTTTCCTTATATGACCTTGTTATAGTTACCTTAAGTTGAGAAATTTCTTTATCCCAACATGTATGACATTTTTGTTTAACGCAATGGATAGGGCCTCATCGGTAAGTGCTACCAGATCTCGTGCATTGGAGCCCATGGTTGTGGCCCCGAATCTATGGTTAGTTTGTTTGGAGAATCTAAGGTCCAGATAGAAGAAAGTAGTATCGACATGGCCAAAGCAATGCATGAAAAGCAAAACAAGCTCAATTGGCGAGCTAAAATAAGTTAAAGAAACTTAAAATATGAAACAACAAACTCTATTTGGATCAAGATGAACCAATTTTTATTTTTAATAATATGCTTAAAGAAGTCGATGGGAAATAATTGCATTGGCTCAAACACCCAATACAAGTGCAAATATGTGACTTAAAGGTTGTTTATTTATTTTTTTCTGACTCAATTGGCTCGTTTGGATCTAACTCATTACATCTGAATCTTGCTCATTATGTCTGTCTCAAGAATTATTAATTAGTGGAGGTATAATTTTTTTTTGAATCCAGTCAGTTATATGCCCATCAAGTCAGGTAAAAACTAATATTTGACTCAAATAGTCCCGAGTCAGATATATGAACCGAGTCAAATATCGAGACAAATATTAGAAAAATAAAAATAAAACAAACGACCTGACGTCTGACTCAGGGTGAGTCAGATACCAATCACGATCGAGTCAGACCTAAACAAACATGGTGTTCATTCAACCTTTTTTCTTTAAGTTAAAACACTAAAGATATATGAGGATTAACCTAAACATGAGAGGTCTATTAGTATAAAAAAAAACAACTAGAAGCGGAGTTCAGTTGAATGTGTGATTCTAGAATCGTATACCCCGAAAGGGAAATCATAAATCCTTTTTGAGAAATAATGAGTCATATCTGAATGTTGTTAGGAATCCACGGGCCTAACTAACCTCGAAAACCGGTTTGCAAGGATAAGGCTGCCCGAGGTTTATTAACCACACAACCAAGATTGCCCTAAGTGTTGTGGGACTATTTAACACCCCCTCAACGACTTGGGCTACACAGACGGAATGGCACGGAAGCCATATACATAGTGGTACGGAAAACACAAACACAGACGAAGGGGTATGGAAACCAGGGGCACACGAACGGACACATGTAGCGTTTAGTGGGGTCTGGCTCTGATACAATATTAGGAATCCACAGGCCTAACTAACCTATAAAATTTAATTGCCCAAGGTTTATTAACCACACAACCTGGGTTTCCCGAGATTTATTAACTACACAACCTAGTTTAACCACAAAATAGTAGTCATGGAATCGGTTTTTTTATATGTTGAATGTAATATTACAAATAGAGCACAACTCCTCTTTATACAATATATGTTAAACTAGAAAGACAACTAGTATAAACAAGATACACAACATACAATGAAACTAATATCTACAAAGGTATGTAGTATACTCTTGACAAGGCAAGAGAATAGAGAATGACAACATCATATCTCTTAACACCCCCTCCCCACCCCACCCCCACCCCCACCCCTCTCAAACTCAAGATGGTCTAGAACATATTGAATTAAGAACTGAAGACGAGCAGATGGGTGTGATTTCATGAATAGATCTTTTATTTGTAACTCTGAGGTGATAAACGATAGTCTAATAGTCCGTTACTTGTAATGATGTCGCACAAAGTGCCAGTCAATTTTAATGTGTTTTATGAGTTCAGGAAAAGCATCATTGTAAGTAATGTGAATATCATCCTTGTTATAACAAAATAATGGATTGGGTTTCATAAATTGATTCCCACTTTACCAAGAAGCCATCACAGCTAGATAATTTTAGATGTAGTATGAGCAAGAGCTTGATATTCTGCTTCAGCACTAGAACGAGAACAACTGTTTGTTTCTTACTATTCCAAGAGATTAGAGTATTACCAAGAAATGTACAATATCAAGTAGTTCAACGAGGATGGGTAACATCACCTGCCCAATTGGGATACGCCCTGAGATGAATATCAGATGCAGAAGAAAAATATAACCCCTGATATAACGTACCTTTGGTATAACAAAATATTCTAAGAACAACAATATAACATGTTGAGCGTGAAGTTGAAATAAATTGACTCAAAATATGGAATTCATGACTAATGTCTGGTCGAGTGACACTTAAATAACTGAGACTACCCATAAGTTGATGATAGAGTGTAGGATTGGAAAGAGCTTATCTATCTACAAGATTATATTTCACATTTAATTCAAGAGGAGTATCAACTACTTTGTTATCAGTTAACCCTACACGACTGGGGGATCTCAGAAGCATACTTTACTTGAAAAATAACATAACCCTTAAATTATCGATCAACTTCAATACCGAGAAAATACCGTAGGGGGCCAAGGTCTTTCATCTCAAAACATGAACTCAATTATGGATTTAGAGAATTAATACCCTCTAAGTCACTGCCTGTGATAACCATGTCATCAACATAAAGAAGAAAAAGCACAATCTCTTTTTTTTATAGCTGAAAGAACATAGCAGAATCATAAGCACTTTGAGTAAATCCATAATGAAGAATAACACTGTTGAATTTCTCAAACCAAGCACGTTTTTTTTTTTGCTAGGCTAAAGCCGGACCCAGGCAGTTGGACTAGCCCCACTGCTAGACCAAACCTCGCCAAACCCCTCTATACAACTAATTTAAATACAAACCTCTACGGTGGGGATCGAACCCATGACTTCCTCCTTACTGGAGTTGATGGGATACCACTGAGCTATGCCCTTGGACCCTCACGAGGTTCTTGTTTAAGACCATATAACGCTCGACGAAGCTTAGAAACTTTTTTTTGGAGAGTGAGATAAACCTGGAGGTGGTTGCATATGTATATCTTCTTGAAGATCTTCGTGAAGAAAGGAATTTGTAACGTCCATTTGATGAAGATCTTACTCACGGGCATAAGCAACAATAAAAAAGAGCACGCGTTGTGGTCATACGAGCTACATGAGTAAATATTTCCTCATAATGGATACCATATTCTTGAGTGTATCCCTTAGCAACTGGCCCTAAACTTATAACAATCTATCGAACCATCATATATTGTTTTTATCTTATATACCATTTGCACCCAACAATAGACTTTCCAGGAGGCAAGTCTACCATGTCTCATGTTCCATCTCTATTAAGTGTAGTTAACTCCTTTTTCATTGAATTCTTCCAAATTAGGATGGCTGATGCTTCCTTGTAAGACTTAAGTTCATATAAGTCAAAATAGTTGATAGATAACAATGATAACCAAATAACTTAGCTGGTGGACGTCTTTCACAAGGATCCATAATAGTCAGTTCACGTGCAAGATCCTGTTCTGGAGAAGCAATTTCTGGATGAAGCATAGAGTGGTTGGGAGAGGGTTGAGACATATATAAAGGACCAGTTATCTCAGGAGTATGAGATTGAGGAGTTTCAAACGGCATATTGATCTTAGGAGTAGAAGTGGAGGTGAACAGAGATAGGTTCTGATAGAAGAGATACGATATCAAAAATCTTCTAGATATGCGAATCTCTCAGAAGACTTACTACTTGGAAGGGACCATAATGGTATTTTTTACCAAAAGGTTACATGATGAGATATACAAAGTTTTTGACTCTTTGGATTATATCTAAGGTACTCTTTATGTTCTATTCCATACCCTAGAAATACACATATTACATTCTTTTTACTAAGTTTATTTCGTTCATGCTCGGGAAGACGTACGAAACATATTGGACCAAAGACACAAAACTCAGAATAGTTAGGTAATTTTCCATAGAGGCACTCCACATATAACAACTGTTGGAATAAAATTTACTATATACACGACAATAAGTACTTATTCTACACAAAAGTTAGAGAGAAGGGATGCATAGAGTAATTGGGTTCTAGCTGTTTCAACAATATGACGGTGTTTGCGTTCTGCAACACCATTTTGTTCTGGAGTCTATGTGCAAGATAATTGAAGAAAAGTGCCCAATGATTTGAGAATTTTTTTGAACGAATTTGATATATATTCCCCCCCTTGATCAACACGAAAGATTTTGATGGTTTTTGCAAATTAGGTTTTGATCATGGTAGAAAACTCACTATATATTTTCAATAAGTCTGATCTCGAACTGAAGAGGTATACCCAAGTATATCGAGTGTAATAAAGCTCCCCTTTTAGAAGCAATAGATGCCTTTCCCCAAAAGTCAGAATGAATGAGATCAAATGGTACAGTTAAGAAAGTGGTACTGTTATTAAAAAGTGTTAGTTGTTTAGCCATCTTACAAGCAATGCAACAAGGTTCTAATTGTCTAGCTGAGTTGATCCTAACAAAACCTTATTAATCATGTATGTAAGACGAGAAAATGAGACATGACCTAATCTAGAATGCCAAGACATGAATGGGGAAACAATGGAAGGTAACACAGATGTGGAGGCAACAACAACTTGACTCTTGGAATGTGGAGGGATAATGAGTGTCTTTAGTAGGTATAACCAACCCACTCTACAGCCCATCCAATGAGCTTCCCCGTTTTTGGTTCCTATATAACATAACCAGATAGAAAGAAGAAGATATTAAAACTTTGATTACATAGTTGTCCAATAAAATGAGATTCATAGTGATCTTGGGAAAAGGAAGCACATCAGGGGCACGTAATTTATTCGAAGATTTAACCAATCCAATGTGACTGGCAGCTACTTCAAATCCATCAACAATATGAATCTTAGGAGTTATAATTGGATGCATGTTCTCAAAGAATTGGGAGTTAATATATGATTTGAAGCTCCAGAATCGAGAAACTAACTAGTCGAGTAAATGCCTGAGGGGATTCCAAGTACAGAAGTTATGGTAGATTATTACCGATTTGCAAAGTTATTTGAGCATCTCCTGAATATCAACTAGGGTGTGGGATGCATATGTGGATGCCAGTGGCTCACAATTGTCGGATGAGAGATGTTCTGCAGTAAACCGTGTCGGTGTACTTGTATTAAAACTTCTCATATTTTCACGTATATTTCTGGATGTTGGCGATGTTCAATTGTTACTGCATGTCCAAACTCCTTGCAGTAATTATATTGATATGGAGACAAAGCTTGTGATATTACTAATGTTGCAAGTGATGGTTGATTACATTTTCTGGCCATATGTCCAAGCTGTTTGAAATTGTGACATTGGATTTGAGATATGTCACGGATTGTTGATGTTGGTTGATTTCTGTAGGTTGAAGTTTGGAGGTGAAGGCATATCAAATACTGCTGGAATATCAGGCTTGATTATTTTCGTGTTTTTTCAGTAATAAGCTCAGACAATGCAACTTCTACAGAGGGAAGAGGTGTACAATGAAGGACGGATGCTCTGACTGATTCAAACTCATTTCAAGGCCATAAGACGTTGGATTAGCCGTGATTTTTCTCTATACATTTGCCATAATTGTGCATCAACAGTCTATTTATGTTCCCCTAGAGATAACCGGTTCCATATAACAAACATCTCAGAGTGAAAATCAGATATTGTTTGATCATATTGTTGTTTCAGAGAACGAATATCTTGTTCGAGTTTGTAGCGTTGAGCAAAATTGACCTGAGTATAATTTTTTGAAAGAAAATCCCACACTTATTTGACAAGTTCAAAACTGGTAAGCTGCATACTAATGGAAGTAATCACAGTATTCCCAATCCATGTGAGTTTTTTGTGAATCACTGAAACTACCACTAGTTGCAGCTGGAGATTTTTCTGTACTAGTTGTTACAAGCATTTTTTTATACCATTTACGAATTTCCACATGCCTTTACCCTTGAGAAAAATTCTTATGAGAAAGGACCAATGGTTATAGTTGGTTCCATCGAACTTTATTAATGATAGGTTGGAAGTCTTCACATGACATGGTAGATGATAAATAAGAGATGCATGAAAAAAATATGTATGTAAAAAAAAAACATATGCAGAAAAAGGATTCAAACCTTAACAATAGCATTGATCTGTAATATTACAAAGAGCATAACTCCTCTTTATACAAGAGATGTTAAACAAGAAAGGTAACTAGTATATATAAGATACGCAATGTACAAGAAAACTAATATCTACAGAAATATGCAGTATACTCTTGACAAGGCAAGAGAATAAAAAATGATAACATCATATCTCTTAACAAATGTCACGTGACCTATTAAAAAAGAACACGCAATTGGGTATAGGAAAAATAATTGGGGGATATGCTAATAAGACAAAATAGGGATTTAAATAGTAATTCCCGGGTACCCCTATCCATTTATTTTATGTAATTCCTAATTTACCCTCAATAACCATACTTATTAGTTAATCATGTTTAGTTAAGTTAATAGATTAGATAACAACTCACAATTACAATTTTTTGTGGATCAAACACCCTCAAATCATGATATTTATGAGTATGAACCAACCCAAGAAATTAAACATGCTCAACATATAAGTACTCCAAATACCCATGTATTGATATTAATGTCATGAAGTTTGATTTTTTATTTATTTATAGAATTCGCCATTGTTATGCCTGAAAAAACTCAGTGCCGGCGTGGTGAGAGTATGAATACCATACAAGCAGGACCGGCATGGCATTCATACTCTCACCATGTCGACAAACAATATCCCCCAAATTTAAATGTTTCGCCGGCATTGTATATATAAAACTAACTATGCCGGCAGTTCGAAAAAAATGTACAGAAAACAGGTACTTACAAATTATACTGCCGACATTGATTTTTTTTTTATCGAGCATGCCGACACGTATTTCAAGTTGGCCAAAAAATTAAGTTTTTCCGCTTAAATATCGGCATTGTTGTTTTCATATCGAGCAGGTCGGCAAGCTTGTGCCGGCATAAACTAAAAAAGCAGAAACAATACCGGCACAAATTACCAGCATGGTCTTCAAACATGTTTCCATGCCGGCATATGTACATATAAAATTCTGGAAACTACAATCATGAATATCGGCATGATATTCATTGCCGATAGGAGATGCCGTTAAGGTATTCATCATGAATACAGTGCCGCTAGTAATTGAAACTGAAAATTTTCAGTTAAAATTATTTTTTTAAAGCATTACCTTCAAAAGACTACAATAACACTTTAAATAAATTGGGTGTCACTTACATTCACAACGAAGCCATAGGTTTTTAATTAACTTAAAGGGTAGTTTAGTTTTTTTACCCCAGAAAAACACCCCTTAGCAGGATCCTAAGAATGGAAATATTAATTCATATCCCCCAATAAATTAGTCTATATACCCCAATTACGCGTTCTTAAAAAAAGATTCCATAGGAAAAAGGGGTTTGGGGGTCTCTTTTAAACGGAAATACTACACCTATCGTGATATATCCCGTCAGAAAACCCAATGAATCTGACGATTTGGGAAAAGCCCTAGAACATCGGGATTTGTAAGAAGGATTAATTGGGGATACTTTTATTAACCGGGGGATATTTCACTGTAGCTGCCGGCATAGTTTTTCAATACCGACAGTCCATCGACCATGCCGGCAGCTACAGTAAAAGTATTCCCCAATTAATAAAAGTATCCCCAATTGCTTGTTCATTTGTAATGGGCAGAAGTTAGACCTGCAACATTATTTTAGTCAGGGACGGGCCTAGCAAGGGCTAAATGAGGCTATAGCCCGTCCCTGATTTTGGGGTAAATTTTTTTTAGTATAGAAACTTAGGTTAAATTTTATGTTTAGCCCACTTATTAGTTGTAATTAGCTAATCGTATGTGGTTTTTAGCCCATACTATGAGGTGATCAATATTTAAGTCATGTTTACAGTAAATAATCTTCTTCCACTCAATATATTTCTGCTCCTATTTTCTTCTATATAAAAATATCTTTTGGTAATCACTTTGTTTTTGTTGTTATTTGCGTTCGTTTTAACTTTTATTTCCCTAGCTATCTAGTATTTTATGGGTGGATCACTATTTGGCCACTAATTATGTGATGTGTTCCAAAAAAAATTGCCGCGCCCTCCGCCCGCATTATCGACTCTTACATTCCAGCCTTACCCAAAGGAGAATCCTGGGTGATTTTAGTGTTTCGTCGGATTATCCCATCGGTAAACCTAACATTTTTCGTCTTTAAAAACGGTTTAAGTTAAAAGGTTAAGCAAACTTATCAGAGGGTCCCTTGTACTACTGCCCATATTCCAAGTGGGAGTTTATACAGGCTCCCAACACAAATCCAAAAAGTTTGGGTTAGCCGGTTAGGTCGCCGGACAAAAGAACCAAGTGTTGGGGGGCTCCTACTAAACACAAACGCCCTCCTTCCCTTCGTGAATCTTCTCTCTTGTCATAATCGTCTCAAGTACCGAAAATCAGTTTCTCAGTTTACTCAGAAATTATTGCTATTTTACATAAATTATGTCAGCGAGACATAACACATGAAATGGGAAAGAGTACACAATTACCATTTCCCGCTGAATCAAAAGTGAGAATGAACTCCAACAATAAGCAGAAGAAGTATCGCATGTCTTTGATCTTCCTAGTGACTTGTGTTATAGGTGGCAATGGTGGTTTACTCGTTGGGTATATCACCGGTATCTTTGGTACGTAGATTCCTGGCTGCTTATTTAGCTGACAAATACTATTTACACTTATCATTGGTTGCTTGAAATTGATATTGGGAATTTCTTAATTCGATAGGGTTTAAGGTTTATACTAACTGAAATTGCTACATATTCTAGTGGTAATAAAAATGAAACCCAGCAGTCAGCATTTTGGTGTATATTTTAGAGAATCACCTAGCCACTTCAATTTCCTCTGCATTAACTTCCCCCAGCTAATTAGAGATATACTTTGTCGCCAGAGGATTCATTATGTATTTTTATTGATACAGCACCACGACCCCAAGCTGGTACTAAGTATACATTTAGCTTTAGGGTTTTAACATATTTATATATTTATTATTTGTGTGCTTATTCTTTTTATTGCCATTGATTCAAATGCTTGGTTTTGAATATCATCGGATTGCAGGAGGGATTATATTCACTCCAGAATACGGGAAGTCAATCTACCCGGACACTTACAAGGATACAATAGTGTCTGGTTATAATCATTATTGTAGCTTATATTTTATGGCGATCTCTTTGCTTCCTGCATCGCTATACTGCTTAAGTTTCTTTGTGTTGTTAAGTAGAAATCTTGAATGCAGTAGATTAGAAACAAGAAGGCATATGATCGTGGCCGGTGCATTCTTGTTCATGGGTTCGGTGGTCAGTGCTTTCGCCACCAACATTTTTATGTTTGTTATGGGTCCAAATCTGCTTGGTGTGGGTTTCGGCCTACTGAATTATCAGGTATTTCTAAGCCTATGATTTTATTTCGTGTTTTCTTAAATTTTCAACTATCAGATGACCGGTTAACCTGCTCATAACATTGGTAAGACTCCAGGAGTTGGAACGTTGGTGGTTAAGAGACGAGGTATGGTGCTGGTCAACGCCTCTCCTCCTGGGTACAGGGACATAGGTTTTAATCCTGTCATCTTGTGTGTGGATAAACCCATTTCTCTATGGGCTGTGTTCTACAAAATATAGGGGTGTCTAAATGGATGCCTTAGCCAGTGGTCGACGTTTCTCTACTGAGCTTTACTGTGTCTTGGAAAGTAGAAAAAAATGTCACCAAAATAGACCCTTCACGGGAAAAGGAGTCTGACTCACTTTTGGATCACAATATGAAGTGAAAATCAATTGAGAAAACTAACTGAGTAGGTTCACTATTAGCTCTATTCTAAACTCTTTGTTGTAAATAAATGCATCGGAAATTACAATATTAACACTTGGATTCAGTGCCGTAGCATTTCCGCTGTGTGAAGCTTTTCAAAGGAGCCTTAATATGATGTTTGCCAACCCCCTTCAAATGTTTCTTTTTTGTCAGTTAAGATTTGTGGCCCTGGACTCAGATCTTCTCAGTTTGTTCCTTCTCTGGGGCTGTTCTTTGTGAGTTCACTCAATCGGGACTTGCTCTCTTTGTTTGTGGCCCTGCTATGGAAGTACAACCAATTAAGAACTCTAAAGGCAAGGTTTGTTCATAGAGATCATCTTGTCATCATTACCTTGTGTGGACCCTAAATTTATTAATTTGTTCCTCATGTGAGAACCGAAAAAGTGATTAGTAGATAGACTTATCTAGAACGAAAGGAAACTATATTTCGTACCCTTTTTCTTTTCTTTTTGCCTGATTCCTGACTCCCAGCTATCTCTCCTCTTCGTTTCATGTTTGTGCAGGATGCTCAACGCTATATATCTGAAATGGTTTCCGCTCAAAACCACCACCAAGGATTCCTGAATATCGCCTTTAAAATGTTGATTGCTATTGGTATCCTTGTGGCCAATCTTGTGAATTACACCACCAACAGTATGAAAGATGGATGGGGATGGAGAGCTAGCTTTGTCGTCGCGGTGGTACCTGCTGCTATCATCTCTATTGGATCTTTCTTACTCCCAGACACTCCAATATCAATGGTCAAGCATGGTAAGCTCGATGATGCTAAACGGTTGCTCCAACGCCTCCATGCCACCACTGACGACGTTGCTTTGCAATATAATGATTTGATAACCGCTAAAGAAGCATTTAAATCGGCGAAAGGATTTCAAATGCGAATTTTATACCGGACACAGAACAAGCCCTACCTTCTGATGGCTATAGCTCTTCCCTTGTTCCAACAGCTCACTGGAATCAATGTAATAGTTATCTATGCTCCATTTCTGTTTAAAGTTCTTGAGCTTCGCGCCGATGCAACTCTATTGTACACATCCATCATTGGAGGAGTCAATGTTGCTGCGACCATCATTGGTATAGTCTTGGTGAGTCGAGGTTGTAGAAGGTTATACTTCATAGCTGGAGGAGTCCAAATGTTTGTTGGTCAGGTAACGGTATTGCATTAGTTATAGAACACTACATTTGGGGAAAATTTACCCATCTTCAGTGCCTGTTTTACTTATGTATTGATTTTTTTCAGATCATGGTGGGAACTCTGGTATTGCTCAAATTAGCAGGCACGATGGGTCTTGGTGACGTGTATGACTACTTAATTGTAGTTGCCATCTGCATCTGTGTTTCAGGATTCGCATGGTGGTGGGGTCCGTTAGGATGTGTATTTTTCTCTAGTGATTACATGCTGCTATTATTCCCAGTGGAGATTCGACCATACGGACAGAATTTGGCTGTAGGACTGCATTGGATGTTCTCCACTTTCATGGCTGTGGTATTCCCACAAATGCTCTGCCATCTTCAGTTTGGTGTCTTCTACTTGTTTGCGTTCTTTGTGCTGATTATGACACTTTTTGCATACTATTTTGTGCCCGAGACAAACGGAATCTTGGTCGAAGAAGACGTTTCTCAAGAGTGGAAGCAACATTGGTTTTGGAGAAGGTATTTTTTTGATCCTTCCTCGAACGGTGTTCTGATGGTCTGAAAAGCTGCTCGACACACAGTGACCAAGACCAATGTACACCTGTTTGAAGGTGAACACAACTTTGTAGTTAGCTTAAGACCATTTTTTAGATGTAAATTGAGTGTTTAATCTGAAACAGTGTCAATGATAGGATATGGAAGGAATCAAGTGAAAAAGGGTAAAATGCATGATGAATACAAGAAAATGCATTTGAATCCAAACTTGCAAAAATTCAAGGGATGGTGAATTGATAGAACGGTTTTTTAGGAACACCAGATTGGGGGATATTTTTACTGTAGGTGCCGGCATGGTTTTTCAATGATGCCGGCATGGTCGATGGATTTCCGGCATTGAAAAACCATGCCGACAGCTACAGTGAAATATTCCCCAATTAACTGTTCTTTTGTAGGCACCATCCCTTTTTCATGGGGGACCATCATTTCAATTTTAGGAGGTCATTATGAAGTAAACCTAAGTCATCCTTTATATAAGTATTTATGTTAATACCAAAATTACCCTTTCTAATTAAGTTAGTGTAAAATTAGTTAGCTAAATGATTAAGTTAAGTTAATTAGTGATTATTATGTTAAATTTAAAAGCTATTTTTTTAGAAGAATAATTATTGAGAGAGAAGAAGAAGAGGGTTTTGATTTTTTTTTCTTTTTTTGTTGAGATGGCTCATTCGAAATGAGGGTTTTTGGTACATAGGTATACTTCAAATTTAGTTAATGTTGCTTGAATTGGTCAAAACTTTTGAAAAAATGAAAATTTATAAACTGATTTCGGCTATGGCAATAAAGTTCGGCTACAACATCTAAATAACAGGTAGCCGAACTCATCTGTAAGTGTAGTTCGGCTAATGTTTCTGAAGACACTGGTAGCCGAACTCAGCTTTAATGAAGTTTTTTCTTTCAGAGAAAAGTTCTGTTAGGAGAAAAAAATTGCGACGTAACTGAACTCAATATATAGGTTTTCAGAGAAAAGTTCGGTTAGGAGAATAAAATTGCAACGTAACCGAACTCAATATATAGGTTTCCAGAGAAAATTTCGGTTAGGAGAAACAAATTGCGACGTAACCGAACTAAAAGTTCGGCTAGGAGAAAAAATTGCGACGTAACCGAACTTTTCTCTGAAAGATAAAACTCCATGAAAGTTGAGTTCGGCTAGTTCAACAAAGTTTTTCACATAATTCCTACCCGAACTTCTCTCTGCAACTTCCATTTTGATGATTACTACTCATTTTTTCAACCAAAAACGAATCACAAGTAATGGGTTTGTGGAAATTTCTTTAGATCGACAGCGACAAGGAAGAGGGAAGAAGAGAAGAAGATGAGCCCTATAAAAGTAATGGGTTTATGAAAAATTAAATGTAATGAGTTTGTTATAATTTTGATAAGTTTTTGATTTTGTTTTGTTAATGATTTAGTTTGGTTATATATATATATATATATATAGGTGGTTATTAAGTTGTTATAAATTAAATAAGGTTAAGGGTAGGTTAGTCATTTCCACTCTTTAGAACACCCCTTAAAACTATAGGGTAGATATTCTTATCACATAATGGTCCCCCACCAAAAAAAGGTGGTGCCAAAAAGCGGTTCAATTGATATCTGCACCGAAATGATCATAATAATACAAAAATCAATTAACTAACCATTTTTACGGCGTTCGACAAACTTGCAAACCCAACCAGGTTTATTTTGCAAAAGAAACTTTATATCTAAAACTAAATGATAACTCATCCAATGACACTAGGAAGATAATTATCAAAGTTTGTCAATCCAATTTTCACAGATCGTTCATTTAAAATGAATGCATCAATTTTTCAGAGAAATTTTCAAATAAACTAACATGAGAGTAGCCGAATGGGAATGACTTCCAGAAAGTTTCCAAATCCATTGTTAGTTAATAGAGATTTTAAGAGAGTCTTATAATTTTCCTTGTTAGTAGATAAAGATTTTTTTTAAGTTTATCCAATTCTCCAAAACTCCATATTATTGGATTGGGAATTCTTAAGAGTCACCGAAAGTTATAGATTTGTTGTTATTAGAGTTTTTGAGAGAATCTTTTTAAAAGAAAATAGGCATGAAAAAATTCTCTCCAAGATAGACGACATTTTTGAAGGCTTGAAACTTGGGGTTGTTGGGTAAACTTGAGTTTGATATATATTTGTTTATAAGATAGGATTACATTTGGAGTCCTTGAAGCTCGGTGATAAAAGATCATTTTCAAAGTAGGGAATCGCTACCATGTGGAACAATATTGGTCTACCATCTAGAATGCAGTTTTTTATCATTACACCAAATTTAGTGTTTAGCAACAGACTATTTTCATTGTTGAGCGAGGTTGCAACGGGAATTTGCCATTGCGAAACATCCTTGTTGTTAAATTCAGTCAGCAACCGGTCGCAAGGCCGTTGTGAAATTAAAATTTAGCAACATTAATAAATTGTTGCTGAATTTGTTGCTAATATTAGCAACACACTGTGAAAAAAAACAAGGTAAGGTTTTGGTTGACCTTGTCAAATCGATTTTCGCCCAATTTATCCACAACACACAAGACCTCCTTTGATCGTCATCAAATTCCCATCACTAAACTTCAGACCCTAATTCCATTTATTCCTTATTGAATCCTCACCACCATTTGTTAAGACGGCAAACTCCAATCTATTCGAACCCCGCCTTCTCTATCTCATCTCTGAAGTACCTATAAATCAATCTCCTTCTTCCACTCAATTGCAGCTAACTTGTAACTTCAATTTCTCTTATCTCTGTGAATCTCGACCATTTAATGGTGCAACCGTCTCTTATTTTCTGTCCCCTCTAAATTTCTGGTCTAATAATAAGAGAAAGAAATTCTCTTGATTTTAGGGTTATGGTAATAATGAGAATTTCTATTGCACCCAGAAACTGGATACAGACCACTAAATGTGGTATCCATTAAGCAATACTCATCAGGTTCCCCCCTAATCCTTGGCCCAGCTCCTAATATCACTTGGATGAAATGACGATTTTACCCTTTTTGCTCCAAATGGCTAATTTCTTCTTCTTTTGCTCCAAATGACTTCAAAGTACCTAATAAACTCAAAAGCAAACATAAGATACATAATCCACAAGAAAACATGCAAAGAAAGCATAAACAATAGATAAATATCAAGGTGTTTAAGACTTATATCACTAACATTGATAACAAGCTTGAGATAACAAAACTTGTGGGTTCAACCGAGCAATGCTCTAACACCTTCCATTATGCACGTTTACAGTTTTTTGAAGACTTTCTAATGTAAGTTACCGTTGTTTGCAGGAAGTAATTAGGTGTAGAAGTGTATTCGAACGAAGTTATAGTTGCGATTAGGTATACAATATTTCTTAGTTACAAATTATCCTTGTATTACACAAAATTTCTATTCTCTTAACTAGGACATAGGAATTCATCTAGTCTTTCAAATAAATTAATTTAGGAATTTTCTTAAGTTTCTATAAATATAGTGTATTCCCTTAGACTTTAGGAATTTTTTTAAGTTGTTGTTGTTGAAAGAATATAACAAGTTATTGTTGGTGAATGTGTGATAGAATTTGGTTGGATTGAATGAAAGATTTATGTTGGCAATTATTTTTGATTTTCGGCGTACTTTTGGCTGAAAATGGACTGACTATGGTCAATATTGACCAGGTCAAAAGGTCAATATTTGATTGGCGGTGAATTTTCTTTTATGTTACAAAAAAAAGTTCGTAAATGCTTTAAGCTGTTTCAATATACCACGTAGTGACGGCTGGCCAGTGTTACGACAATCCAGTTACAAAATATTTGTAACTACTAGTCCCTGTTACAAAAATACACGTAGTAATAGCTTTTCGTTACTATAACCTAAAAATCGTAACGGCTCAACCGTCGCTACAAAAAAAAAAAAAAACGCGCCGATTCGAAACAAAACATTCCTATTACAACCCCATTTTGTAACAAATAGGTTCCGTTGCGAACCGGGAAAAATGGTGTAGTGGTTGCTTGCGTAATGCAAAGCTTTCTTCAAGTGTTGTTACTAAAGAGTTGTAAGACAAGGCATCAAGGATGCTCAGTTTATCATATTGTCACTAGTGGAAAATGGAGTTTTTACCACCCACATTTGCGACCCTTACTGGCAGTCAATTGACCTCGGACCGATAAAGACAGTCGCAGATTTAAGAAAAACACAGAACACAGGATCGAGCGCCTAAAGACATCGATGAATAATTACAATTTTAGTCCTAAAATCTACTACCCATCTGGTTATACTTTTATGCCAGAAAGGGGTCCCAGACAGGGAGACTTCTTATCCCCATACTTATTTATATTAGTAATCGAATCTTTCTCTAAAAGTTTATTGTTTGCTGAACGCAGTGGAAAACTACATCGATCAAGGTAACGAAAGACTGTCCTCCAATCACTCATCTGTTTTTTTTTTTTTTTTTTTTGTTGTTGTTGTTGTTGTTGCAGATAACTGTTTGATCTTTTTGGAGGCTCAAACTAGTGAAGTTAATCATTTGCATGATATCATTAGAAACTTCAGCAAGCTATGAGGTCAGTCTATTAATTTTGATAAGTCAGGAATTGCTTTTAGTCCGATAACAGAGAATAAGATTGAGAATGACATTTCTAATATTCTAGGGATTAAGAAAATGAGACTTCAGGATATCTATCTTGGAGTCCCTTTTACTTCTCCAAAGGAATAAGATTGAATCATTTGAGCCCTTACTAAGTAAATTCAAAGATAGGTTAGGTATATGGAAAACCAAACATGTCAACCCGGATGGTAAGACTATCATATTCTCAGGCTGTGTAAGGTTCTAAAACGTCACATCATAAGTCGGTATTTCCTATGCCCAAACAAATGACTAATAAGATGGATTTAATCAAAATGAGATTTTTGTGGAATAAAAATACGAAATCAAAAGATTTTTACATGAAAAAATTGTCACGCATATCTTTGCCTTAAAAACATGGGGGTTTAAACATTAAGAGATATGTTTTTTTCTTCAATTTGGTTCTTCTTTTTCCTCTTGCTTGGAGGATGATGGACCATCTCAAGGCTCCAGATGCTACTATCATCAGGCACAAATACTTTGCTGATCTAGACCCATCTCTTGTATTTTACCTAAATAGAAGGGTATATGAGAGAAAATTGAGATTATTAAAAGTCATTACTGCTGGGAAATAGGGTATTGTTCCAAGGTTTTTATATGGAAACATATCTGGATACCAAAAATGAATACTCCTCCTAATGCTAGAATGTTCTCTAGAGAGATACACATTGTGGATCAATTGATAGACAAGGAGAATAGAATCTGGAAAGTAGATACTTTAAATCCTTGTTTGATGATGTGACTGTTAAAAATATTATTCAGATTAGAATTCTGATTCAAG
Source organism: Papaver atlanticum (assembly GCA_023531105.1). NCBI lineage: Eukaryota > Viridiplantae > Streptophyta > Magnoliopsida > Ranunculales > Papaveraceae > Papaver > Papaver atlanticum. The sequence continues at coordinate 5,212,190 of JAJJMB010010045.1, read as the reverse complement.
GAGAGGATAGGATATGGTGGAACAAGATTCGTAATGGTATGTTTACGGTGCAATCATCTTATAATGTGATTGTGAATGATAGATACGATCTTAGTACTGTGCCTAATCGCACATTTTCATAGAATAATTATTGGAAGACTAAAATTCCTCCTAAATTATTCTTATGGAAACACATTCCTCAGCCACTGTTTTCAATTGAAGTAATCAGATACTACCTGTGTGTCATAAGTTAGTATCTGATTATTCGATGATATCAATCCAAATCACACACGCAGAAGTTTATTCGATGTATAAGTATTTTTCTTTGGAAACTTTGAAAATGAAGATGTGAGCTCATCTTTGAAGGAAAAAACACAAATATCCTTACGTACTCTTGTAAGTAAGATAACCAAATATATTTATGATTGGTAGAAATCCCTAGAGAATGAAACAAATAACAGTCAAAGATTGTCATATTATATGGACAAAAATGTGGGATGGAGCAAATTTGTTGCCCCTTTTGAGAAAGTGAACTTCGATGCTAGTTACCATGATTTGACTGAATCTGCCAGTGTGGGACTAAAAATTTGTTCTTTTACAGGTGTATGCAAGGGATAGGATGCGTCACACACGCAGCAAGAGCAAGCTGAGGCAATAGGCGCGCTGCAAACAATTATGTGGGCTAAAAAACGAGTACCACTCATCTGTACCTAGAGGGGGACAGTAGGATGTGGTAGCTGTAATAAATGGAAAGGTTTCAGCTTTGAAATGGACAACCAATGTCATTATTTTAAATTGCATCAATCTACTTAGAAATTTTGAGAATTGGAAATGCTCTATTGTACCAATGGAATCAAACAATGTAGCTGATTTTCTAACTAAAGAAGCCTATAATTGTATATCTTGTATTTAGATTTGATAAGTTTCCTCGTTGGTTACAAGCCTCAATTGAGGAAGACTATGTAAGTTAATTCCATATCTAATAAATCTCCATTTCTATAAAAAAAACAAGAAAATGACCTCTTATCCAATTTAACAAGATCTTTATTGAGGTTAGATATTTTGCTAAGAGTAGTAACATTTTCTTCATTCCACTTATTTTTTATAACATATCAAAATCTAAATGGTCGATCCAAAATGATTTAGAACTTATTCAAAAACTTCCTTTCAGAAGATTGAGTCATATAAGTGTTTACTGGGCCGAGGGCATGGTCGTTGCTAACTCTTGGAAGATGCAAAACTCCATTATTAGTGAATTTGATAGATCATTATGGAGCGAACATGGCTCCATCTAACCTCTGGAAGATATGTTTTTCAACACTGATGATGTTGGTCCTAGTGAAGACAATTTCAACAAAACACATACCCACTAAATTCCTATCATGTATGAAATATGTAAACTCATTGTCCTAGTTATTAAATTTGTTTCTCATTAACAGAATTTATATAACCATCGACGGAGGTGGGGGTGGCTAGGGTGTGCTATAGCCCATCCCAGAACTCGTGAAAATATGATTCGACCATTAAAAACGGCCACAAATTAATTATTTTTACCGCCCTTTAACAGGTAGGATAACACATGCTGTTAAAATAAGTTAGCTTTGGAGAACACAAATTTAGCCGTAGGAAATTAAAATACTTCTAAATTGTCTTCCTTACAACTTCAAAGTTACTAAATAAGTGCTAGAAACAGATGGACTACTTCGCTTTCCGGATAAGGAGTTGTGGAATTCTAAAGTCCCACTAAAGGTTTCTTTTCATGTATGGACTTTGTGTTACAAAGGGTCTCCCACTCTAGATTATCTATATAGTGCAGGTAAGATTCAAGACTTTGTTTGCTCTGTAAACGTCATGTTGAAACTAATGTTCACCTCTTTTTGCATTGCAAAACGGCTTTTGAAGTCTGGTCTTATTTCTTAAGTAGTTTTGGTATTTTATGGGTTTTTAATAATGATGTGAGAAGAACTATGTGGGAATGCGGTGCTAAGAAGAAGAAGACAAGCAGGATAAAGAAGATTTGGAGTTTACTGTCGTTCGCCATTTGGTGGAGTTTGTGGAAAGAAAGGAACGACAGGCTATTTAACAATTTTTCTAGAAGCATTAAGCAGATCATTATTTCAGTTAAGTGCTTGCTATTTGATTGGGCGTTAAACTCTGATGTTTTTGAGGGATTTTCTTTGTCTACTTTGATATGTAATTGGGATGTTGTGGTTCACACATCCATGTAACTTTATGTCAAAACAAATAAGTGCTAGATATATCAATCAATTCAGAGAATAATCCTAATATTGGCCAAATAACTATATTATATATGAAGATGAACATTAAAAGGTACTGCATTTTTAAGTGTGATTGTTTCATTTGACTCGAAAAACTATCTCAAAATACCAAATTTTTTAATCAACCTGCGACCACCTAACAAATAGTACTTTTCATCAATGAGATTTGACTACTAAAATAAATATTCCTTCCGTCCCAAATTAATTGAGCTATTTGTAGTTTGCACAATTTTTAAGGCAATGAGAAAAGGAGAGTATGTTTAAGTATTTTTATAATTATACTATTATGGATAATAACTAGAAATGATTTACCATTGAAAAGCATTTTAAAACACCTACGTAACGAACATAAACATTGCTATCAAATTATACATATTTCTTATAATAACAATAATCAATTAAAAGAGTAGTTTTAGAAATACCCCCTTAATTAGGAACGCACAATTGGGGGATAGAGGAAAAAGACAAAAACGGGATATAAATAGTAAATCAGAGTCACCCCTTATCCATGTAATTTTAACTAATTCTTAATCTACCCCTCACTAATCATGTTTAGTGGTTAAATATAATTAGGTAAGTTAATATATTAGTTTGATAATCATTAGAATAAATCATTATCATTGAATTTGTTGATGCAACAACATTAAATCAAGATATTTATGATCATGAAGGTTTAGGTGAAGAACCAACCCAGGAAAGTAAACAAGCTGAATATACAAGTGCTCCAATTAGTCATATATAGGTATTAATGTATTGAAAGTTGATTTTTTTTCATTGAATCCACCATTGTTATGCCTGAAAAACTCAGTGCCGGCATGGTAAAAGTATGAATACCATGCCGGCAGGGACCAAATCGGCATGGAATTCATACTTTCACCATGCCGATACACAATATCCCCCAATTTTGAAATTGTAAGTACACTGCTGGCACAGAAAGTTCATTATCGAGCATGCCGGTAGTAGTGCCGGCATGGTCGATTCCCAAGTGTACCTTGCCGGTTTGAGGACAAAAACGTACATAAAATCTGTCTGAAATAGCAAGTATCGGCATGGTATTCATCCTAAAAACCATGCCGGCACTAGTATCGGCATGGTATTCATCCTGATAAACCATGCCAACACCAGATATCGGCATGGTATTCATCATAAAAGCCATGCCGGCACCAGATATCAGCATGGTATTCATCCTAAAAACCATGCCGGCACTAGTATCAGCATGGTATTCATCCTAAAAACTATGCCAGCACAAAAAACAGTAGGGTATTCATCATGAACACAAGCCAGGAGTGGATTGAAACTGAAACTGAAAAGTTTCGGTTTATGATTCTAACCCAAACGAAGTTTTAAAACAACAACAACACTTTAAATATGATTGAGTATCATGTACCTTCTCAATGAAGCCATTTCTTCATCTTCATCTTCTTATTCTTGCTCAACAACAATTCAATTTAACCTATCTTTAAGAACTTGTTAGGATTTGATTTTGATTTTGATTTTTAGTTTTAAATTTTAATTTAGATGGAAGGGTATTTTAGTATTTCCGCCCCCCAAAAACACCCCTTAGCGGACACTATTGGTTGGGGAAAATAATTTATATCCCCCAATTAGTTTAAGTATCCCCCAATCATGCGTTCTTAATTAGTGAGATAGCTCAATTATTTATGGGACAAAATTTAAAACCAATTAGCTCAATTAATTTGGGACGGAGGGAGTATTTAGTTATGAAATTGGTAAAATTGAGTGTTCATAGAAACAAATTTTTAGCCCACCCCACGTAGATTTCTAGCTCCATTGCTGTATAAATCACCAACAATGCGCCAAGGGTTTTTAATAGCAGCAGCATAATGAGATAACTTACTGCAGAACCTATTGCGATTGTGGTGCTCCGGTGGCTCATAAACACATAACACAATCAGGCTCGAGTAGGGTGAATACGGGCCATACGGCACACTGAAGGAGGTTCTGGAGCCTTATTCTTTTTGGTAATAGGACTACTTTGACCTTCATTACCACGTATGATTCAAAAATCTCCCAAAATTTGAAGAAGAAACTGATGATGTTAATTATCTCCAAACCAACCCTAATGGAAGCTTTAGCAGAGGGATTGTGGGAACTTGCTGATTTTCATGAACAAAATGGAGAAATTGGTAAAGCTGTAAAGTGTTTAGAAACTATTTGTCAAAGCCAAGTTTCTTTCTTACCAATTGTGGAAATCAAATCTCGTCTTCGAATCGCTACTCTTCTCTTGAAATACACTCATAATGTCAATCACGCCAAATCTCATCTCGAGAGATCGGTATTTTCACTCACCAACTCTCTCCTTCTAGGGTTTTAATCAGTTTTAAAAAAATTACATCTTTATATCCTTCTTTTTCTAGGTTTTCAATGAAAAATTTACTCTTTTTTCCTTTTCTTTTGTGACAGCAATTACTGTTGAAGTCAATCCCATCATGTTTCGAACTGAAATGCCGAGCTTACAGCTTGTTATCTCAGTGTTATCATCTTATAGGAGCAATTCCTCCTCAGAAACAGATTATCAACAAGGGTTTAGAACTTGCTTGTGCTTCTGGAGATGGGTAAATTATATTTGAATTTGAATGTGATTAATCATTTGAATGATAAGTTTGAATTTTCTGGAAGCTAATGTTTGTTCTGTTGTTGTTTTTCTCTACTGAAGGTTTGCAGTGAAGTTATGGTGTTGCAACTTTACTTCACAACTTGCAAATGCTTTGGCAATTGAAGGAGATTATTGGGGTTCAATTGCAGCTTTAGAACGTGGGTTTTCTTGTGCTGCTGAAATGTACTACCCAGAGCTTCAGGTTTGTTTTCCAAACCCCTTTAGAAAGTTTTCAATAATTCTTGCGCGGGCTATAATGTCCTTACTGTTATGTCGTAAACGGCTAGTTTTCCTAATATACGACATAATAACGGTTATTAATTAGTATAAGGTGTGTGTATCGGTGTCAAAATTGAGATTTGAGATCTGTTTGGGATTTGTATTTTTGGCTAACGATATGTGAAATTATTTTGATGCACTTCCGGACCTTTTCTATTGTAAGTTTACATGCTAACTACTGCTTGAAATTTTGGATCAGATGTTTTTTGCAACTTCAATATTTCATGTGCATCTGATGCAATGGGAAGATGTAAATTCAGTTGGGAATGCTGCAGTGAAATGCAATGAGATTTGGGAATTTCTCCAACCAGATAAGGTAAGTCTAAGGTTATTTCTTGGTGTGCCCTCTGGGGTACGTGCCACCTAAATTTTACTCGTTTAAAAATACTCTGTGAATCTTTTCTGAGTTGTTATTTGATTCAGTACATAGATATAAGTACAATACACGAAAAATGAAATCTAAATTCTGTGCTCGAATGAGTAAAATGCATGAAATTCCAACAACTATCTATGCTGGAGAAATTAATATCTCTATAAATATTATGACACTGTAGCAACATAAATGAAATTCTAAACCATAAAAATAGCATAATATTTTTCTGTTATATTATGGTCATGATTTTTTCCACCCAAAGAAGTTTATTAATAGAAAGTAATACAAACAAATAGTATTCCATCTCATCTAAGTAAATTCCGCTGCACCTTCTCTGGAATGTTCTGTAGTCTTGAATTCTCAAAAATGACTTCAAGTGGGTTAAGAAGATTGATTACCTCGCTAACTCATCTTCCTAATCGAAGACCGTTGAGATCTGCTAAGCTTGGGAAATCAACCATGTTGGGTTAAGTTTTACTTTGGATGTATCATGTATGATGTATCATAGATGGGTGTTGAGGCTCGTGAGGGAGTTGAGAGTCGAAAATGGAGCTTTATCTGGGTGACTGGGTCCTTTCTTCCCTGTCAAAAAACTGTGTGCCAGAACGACCAAACGACAATATTGTGAAATTTGAGATTGGACACGCTTTGAAACTCAAAATGTTGGTTAATTTTTTGCGTTAATGAGAAGAATGGTGTTGAAGCTCGTAGGAGGGTTAGTAGGAGCAAAGATTGCACTTTAACGAGTTCACTTTGTCTAAAAGTTATATTGATGTAAATACGGGGTGTCTGAAAAACAGATTCTTCCCGAAATTGTGGTCGTAGAGGAAGCAAACCCGTGAATCCATGAGTTGATTAGTAATGTTAGAGTGGAACTAATTGCTGCAAATTGATGTTGCAGAAACAAATTTAGAGGTTCATTGGTAATTATATATGGCATAGCTGGCCAAGGAAGTTACTCGGACAAGATTTATTAATATTGTGCAAAGCCTGAAAAGGAAGTTCAATGGAAAACATTGCACAAACCAAATAATTAGAATATTTTCTGAATTTGCTTGTATGATTAGAATCTGAATTAAATGTTTTATCTCGTGAGAATGGGTGCCTAATTAGAAAAAGTAAAGTTTGTTAGTAACAAGTCGGTGGGCATTGCGGACTTTAAACATCAATAGCATGCATACAAGACTGTAAGAAGAGTAACAGCATCTGTATTTCTGTAAAAAACAACACAATCTCTAACATAAATGTCTTACCTAAGTATCTTACTTAAAGATTGTACTTGTGCCGGATTAAATGAAGATTGATTCTGCGTTATCGTTGTCTGTTTCACGAAATTGCATGCTTCTTGTGTATTTAATATCATTTTTATGTTATTATATCAATACAGTTGGGTGCAATGCTGAGTTTCACCCTTTGTTCCTATTACTTAACCAGAGACGTCAGTGCATGGGTTTGTTTTTTTACAATGAGTTGCTGAATACCTTTTATCAACTCCGAATATGTGACTACAAGACTGCTGCGCTGCATGTTGACAAGTTGGATGAAGCCATGAGAAAAGAGATGCAACAAGTGCAGCAGATTAAGAACCTGACCGCAGAGCTGAATACCATAAATGACAGTCTATCTCAATCTGATCCCCATAACAGGGAAAGATTAGGTTTGTACGAAAAACAAACACAACTACAAGAGCAGTTGCGTCAAGCTACTTTTTCCGCTGGCATGGAATCTATGGGATCATTATACTTGGGCAATGCAAGACAGATGTGGGATAAGTTAGAGTTGGCGCCACCACCAATCGATGGAGAGTGGTTACCTAGAAGTGCTGTTTATGCGTTGGTGGATCTTATGGTTGTGATATCTGGGCGTCCTAAAGGGCTATTCAAGGAGTGTGGAAAAAGGATTCAATCAGGATTGCAATTGATTAAAGGTTTGTTGTTGCAAGTACTCTTTTCTTTTTGGCGTTTGATCATTGCTCATAAAAATTGTCAGGTGGGATTTTAAAAGTTTCTTTGAAGTAAAGTTAATTTAATTCGTTTACGACCGAGACTTTCATTTACAATAAAAGAATTTACCCTGTGTCAGGGTAACACAGTTTTACATGAAAATGTGCTGGATTTTCTTGGTGCTTTTTGTTTAGTTAACGATTGAGGAAAGAGTATCATTAGGTTATAGATTAAGGACAACCTAAGAATTAGGAAGAGCCTGTATGGTACGTATGATGCTTGTATGTGAATGATCCATCATATGTTTGAAGTTCTGAACACCATTGTATTTTTTCAATTTTGTGTAGTTGTAGGAGGTAAAAACTCATTGGAAAATGTAATACTTTAGATGGTAAATCACCCTGCTGAATGAACATAGGAATTTGTCGTGCTTTATCTGATTGACTAAAAAATGTTTACCTTTTCAAACAAGGATGTACTTGAGCTGAACTATTTTTTTCACATTGCAGAAGAGCTGTTGAAACTTGGAATTACTGATGGTGTGAGAGGTGAGCTTTCATGGAAGTTGTATCTTTCTATTTTCCATCTATGTTAAAAAATAGGCCTTCATTCATTTCAGTATGTAGTTTACTTTTATGCATCAAAGAATAGGCCTCACTGTTTAGTTTAATCACACTTGCATGATGTAATCTTCAATTGTGCAGAGGTGAACTTGCAACATTCAGCTATTTGGATGGCTGGTGTCTATTTGATGCTTTTGATGCAATTCCTAGAAAACAAAGTTGCTGTAGATCTCACGCGGTCGGAGTTTGTTGAGGCACAAGAGGTAGTAATTTTTTACTTCTTTTTCCAAAAACAGATATTTTGTTACAATATGTTTGTTTTTATTAATTGGAATGTGACTCACCTAATGTCAGCACATTAATTTGTAATTGTAAGGTAACGGGTTAGATGTGTATGATGAAATGCTCGATGCTTTATAGAATTGGAAGCCTTCACATTTAAATGTTTCTGAAACTCCTGTGTTTAGTTTTTTCCCTTTCTCGTGAATAAGCTCGTATGCAAAACCTCATCATTTTAGACTTGGTTCGACTGAAAAGCTAATGAATCCATCTACATATGTAGGCTTTGCTGCAGATGAAGAACTGGTTCATACGCTTTCCAACAATCTTACAGGGATGCGAGAGCATTATCGAGATGCTTAGAGGACAGTATGCTCATTCACTTGGTTGTTTTAGTGAAGCAGCTTTTCATTTCCTTGAAGCAGCAAAGGTTCGTTATCTTTACCCGCTTGAATAATGCTTTACTTGTTAGTTGCTTATCACAAAGGGTTCCATTGATATACATGGTTAATCATTATGTATTTATCATCCTTGAAGAATTTATCATAGCGCTAAAGTATTATCTATTTCTGCAATGGGATCATGGATACAAGTGTTATTGACACTCACATGGTAAATAATAGATAGCTGGATTTATGTTTACAGTTGACAGAGAGCAAATCAATGCAAGCTATGTGCCATGTTTATGCTGCTGTTTCTCACATTTGCATTGGCGACGCAGAATCATCTTCCCAGGTGAATAAGCTTTGTTATGTTAAACTCTCAATTCTCAAAATCCTTATTTAACTCTGATGTAGTGTCCTCCTCTGTTCATCTCGATAGATATGTAGTTGATGACGAGAACATATATTTTTCTTCGATGCAGGCACTAGATTTGATCGGACCTGTCCATGCAATCATGGATTCTTTTGTTGGAGTCCGCGAGAAAACCAGTGTCCTATTTGCTTATGGTCTTTTATTGATGAAGCAGCACAATCTACAAGAAGCTCGGTATGTAATACCTGTGATGGGTGTTGTGGGTCGGGGGATCTTAATCCTAACTAATAAGTGATTTTCTTTTGGCAGGATTCGACTAGCAAGTGGTTTGAGGATCACACATCAGCTTTTAGGGAATATTCAACTCGTATCGCAGTATTTGACATTACTTGGGAGTTTGGCTCTCGCCCTACATGATACTACACAAGCTAGGGAGATTCTCAAGTCGTCTTTGACATTAGCGAAGACTCTTTATGATATTCCAACACAGATCTGGGTGGTTTCAGTTCTAACAGGTACGTATAATATCCTTTCTCATGTTCACTAGATTCTCATTTTTGTAACATAGTCTTTCTGGAAATCATGAGAGAGCAAATTTGAAAGGACACAAATACTTGTGATCTTACTTGTGGTGTATACCACTGTTTTCTTGTAACTGACAGTGATTGTTTTTTATCAACCAACTCTGGTCCTCCCTTATTGCGAAGAAAAAAAACTGTGGTCCTCCCTGGTAAACCAGAGGTCCAGAACAACTTCTTAATGTTAGAGACAATTGTTTCAGCAGATTCTGTCATGCTTTTCCATTGATTAAAATTGAGAGCATAGGCAAAAAAAGTTGGTAGTTGACTTAGTGATACACTCTTGTTGCTGCAGCTTTGCATCAAGAATTGGGCGAAAAGGGAAACGAAATGGAGAACACTGAATTTGCAAGAAAAAGAGGAAATGATCTACAGAAGAGACTTGCAGATGTTCGTTCGTCCATTCATCACATGGAGCTGGTAAGCTATTGTGTAGAAATCAAATTTTACGGTACACCATATAGTTAATTCAGGCTTGAAGACCTTATAATCTGTGGTAAATAATCAAGGATCCATTTGCATCGTATTTAAACTAATGGTAAAAGATACATCTCATTTGGGCTACTCCAGTGGGTGGCCCCAAGAAAGGATTGATATGTTGTGACCTGTGAGGATGTACTCCTCCACATGTCATCCTCATAACTAAACAAGTCCTAGTTTAAGTTTCACTTACCAAGTGTTTTGTGTGTTTGGTCTACTGTTCGAAACAGATCGAGAAAGTGAAAATTGAGGTTCACCAACTGCATGATACGGACATAAGACGTGCTAATGCGGGTCCATCTTTAGGAGTTAATCTTGACATTCCCGAATCAATTGGTCTACCTGTGGCAAACTCTACTCCAATATCAAGACTAGTAAATATGGATACAGGTCGGCTTGGTAAGAGGAAATCTTAATTTTAACTCTTTTACCTTTGTAATTATAGATCTAAATCTCATGAAGCAGAAAACGGAATGACACCTGCATAATTCTTGCTAATTTTGTGCTTACCCTACAGCAAAATTATGTATAGGTCGTATTAAATTTATTTTTTGTATAGTGGTTTATTTATGTTAGTCAAAATGGCACCTTCACTATTAGTTACTCTGTGCTGTTTTTTTTTTAATGTCGGAAGCTCCTCGTTACTCTTCCTTAGTCTTGTTTTGGTCTCAACATGTTCTTTTTTTTTCTGGTGACGAACCCTGCATCCTTGGCAGTAACAGTATCTGTGTTGGCATAAGAAAGTATAGATGTGGCTTAAGTTCTATTTTACTGATGTGGCTTGAGATGGGCTACCATCCTGCTGACCTACTAAAGCTGAGTTTCTCATTTTGCAATTGCACGGAAATAAATTAGAAAGCCAATAGGGGTTCTGGGACGGAATGCAATTTTGATTTGATTAGAATTGAATTACAACTTTGAACCCCCACATGCAAATGAACAAAGTTATACTGTGTACGATGTAACCACCTGTTTGTAGTACATCATCTCATCATTGAGGTGTTGCATAATTTGGCTGCTACAGGACACCATAATATATGATTTTGTGGAGTCAGTATCCTGGTTAGCAATTCAGCGAATAATTCCGAATCGATACTTTTCGCGAATTGTATGCGTCCGCACCTAATACGCGTGCAATATGAGGTAGCCGAATAATTCGTCCGTTGGGTTCGGTTGACTTGGTCAGAGTTTGACTCGTCCTCATTGATTTATGTTCCTTGCAAAAAAAAAAGTTGAGAATGAAGGGATTCCAACCTGAGTCTCAACGTTCACCTGAGAGTACCCCAAACCACTGTGCCAACAGCTGTTTCTTGTTAAATTTTTCATATATTTTGTATATAATGCATTTTTACTTCATATTAAAATGTATTCCCCACCTTCTAAACCCTATATGTAGATAATAAACCATATATATATAGATAAATTAATCATTTATAGTTATAAATACTTATTAATTAATTATATACGTCTGCCGGATTTTGTATCCCGAATTCATATCTCGAAAACGAATTATACACGTATGTATACCGTTCCGTACTACTGCCGAACCACGAACCGAAGACCGGATCTTTGACCGAATTTGATTTTTACAAATCCGAATAATACCCGTATGTTTACCGTTCCGTACGTATGCCAAATCCCGAATTGCTAACTAAGGTCGATATGATTCCCCTATGTAATCATTTTCGGTAGAACATTATTATTATTATTATTATTTTGAGTCCGGTAGAACATTATCTGGTTATTACTTATTAGGTATCAATTACTCATACTACGTCTAATCAAAGGGAAATGGCATCAGCTACTGTGTATCAAATTGATATACTTAATTATCACTATTGTTTCAATTTCCAACTTAACGCCACAGTAACATACATTAGAAAAATCCAAAATGGGTTGACTTAAAATTTGAAATCTTCTATAGTTAGATTTTGGCTCTCAAAATTATTTATTTTTACAAGATACGTACCCCCAGAGTTTCTTATGAGTGCGAAATGATTCGTCTCAATAATTCAATAAAATAAAAACCTTAGAAATCCATGCCCAGCTTTGATGTAGAACAGATTGTGTTTACCGTATGGTCCGGAAGAAAAACATGGTGAAAATCACGAACTAGAATCTGTATACGTTGGACACTGTGAGTCCGGTTTATTTTTTATTTTGAAAGATCTTTTTCTTTGACAGATGATTAAAATCTTCATTCGTGGACAATGTGCTAGTTAACTACGTGTTTGTGCCACAAGGACATGGTAAGCTAATTGAAATTAGTTATCATTCACATGTCGGGCCTCAAAAGAGTGACCACTCTTGTCAAGCTCATGTGGGGAGTTCACAGTTTATTTTGCGAGATAATACTCTCCCTGCAAAAAACAAAAACAAAAAGTCCAAATGAATATAGACGCTAATACCCCATAGCTATCATCAAAATGTTGGTGGGATTACACATCTGCACATCAGTATCAAAAGAATTACAGTGTTGCCCTAATATAAACTTGGGCGTTAACTGCTGGGTTTGGTTTTGGTAGCACGTAGACCCAGTACCCAATTAGGTGTTGTCATTTATAATTCTTTTTAAATAATACTCAATCCGTTCCGTTTTACTATTTGATTTTCTAGGGGTTTTCACGCAGATTAAGAAATAATATAGAGAGTTAATTTTTTCCAACTCTACCCATATTAATAGCTTCCTGAAAACTTAAAGCACCTAGTTTTTAGTTTCTAGATTTAGGGTAAATTATGAATCCCGTTGTAGTTTACTTTGAATAAACCAAATATTGCATCCAAAATAGAATAGGTCTATACAAAAGGGTGTTGGTGCCCAGCTTGTTGCCAGGCTACCTACCAACTTATTAGAATGTAATGAATAATATCTTTTATTTTAAAAATAATAATAATTAGATTACGAGGTAAATAAATAAATATATATATATTCGATGGAGAAGATTTAAAAATTGGAGTAATTATCTATCCGCTGATTACAATGAGAATTAACGGCATGTTGTAATTCCAAAGCAATGGCAAATTAGAATTTTTTTGGGGAAAGTACTTAAATCCTCATCTATTTTGGAACACAAAAAACTCCTAAAACATCAAGTAAAATAGAACAGAGGGAGTAACAGTTTTAGGAATGCAAAAAATAAATAAATCATGTTCACAGATAATGACATAAACATGAACGATCAGAAGAACTAACAAGCTCATATTCCAACAATAGCATGCAACGTTTGAAGACATCTTTTTGAGAGCCTTAAAGCTACAACAAGAATTCAAATGAGCTATGAGAACATATTCCTGTATTTTCTGACGATCCACCATTCAGTATCTGATAGACGCATTTATGTGTCTATTTTCATCTCTTTTATGTATAGTGTTAGTACCCATTTCTGTACTAATTTTGGTATTTTACCCCTTTGTAGGTGTTTTTGGAGGAATAGGCTTTTGCGGCAAAATTGGCTCGAAAAGTTGTTAAAGGCTCCTGGGAGGACATTTGCTATTCGGACTCTCATTTTGGATAAGGGGTAACCCATTTCCAAGCAGCTGCTAAGTACAGACCGGGACTGGATAGGGGGAGGTCACATTTCTTCATGTTTTCAAAAACAGAAAAATGGCGGGAATTTGTTTCTTTCACAGACGATTTTGTGGATGGATTGTTGATCGATTTTTAGGGAGATTAAAGGGCTGAATTTGATTGGGTTTGTTCCTATGGACTTAACAGGCGAGGTAAGGGTGTTGGAATGGATCCAAAGTGGGCAGAACTCGAATTGGAGGTGAAAAAAAAGGTTAAAAATATCACGGTTTATTTTGGGCAAGTTTCTTGGTTTATTTTTGAAAACTTACGTGAAGAAGAGGAAGGAAACTCTTCTTAGAGATTTGTTTCTATCACGGGAGGAGTTTGGACAGCTGAGAACACGTGAAACAGAAAAAAAAAAAAAAATATCGCAACTTGCTGTGGAGGAAAAAAACCAAAGTTATTCTCGAATTTTCTTTGCTCTACTATGTATAAAAGGGTTGGTTCGAGTCCTAGGAAGGTAACCAAGACCTTAGGGGAAAGTTTAGAGCCTTAGAGAAGCCAAAAAAAATCATTAGAAGAAGATCGGGTTCTGCTGCTGCTGCTGTTGCCGGAGAAGACGAAGAACACAGAACAGCGGAAAAAGAAAGTTGCAGAGGCAGACTTATTTTCAGTGACAACGAGTTACGGTCGCATCATCCTGCAGTCACCGAAGCTCTTCAGCAACGATTCCGTCCGCTGTATTAGACTTTCAGCGACTACAGTATACCCTTTTCTCTCTTGTAATCAACTTTTGAACACCAAAGATGTATTTTGAGAACACGATTAATATGAGGAGCTAAACCCCTTAGCCGAGGCGACGGAGGAAGCCATTGTTCCATGAAAAGTGGTATAGTTCTATTTTAATTATTTATTGCAATTATTTTACATGATTATTTGCATAGAACTTAAAAGAAAAATTGATTTTTATTGAGTAGTTGTGAGTTGTTTTGATGGAACATGCTAGGTTTTAAAACTTTTGATGTTTCATGCTTTGTGATTACAACTACTACTTCAAAAATCTATTAGAGGCAAATATTAGAATCACTTTAAAGAAGAATATTGCATGAATATTGATTAGAGTTTATCAATTAATTGGTCAATGGTGGAATCCAAAGTCTCGGTATTTTCTTATTATTATTGAAACAATTTTATTTAATTTTCAAAAATCCTTCACAAGCCCGAGTTGAACGAACTTTACTCACCACTTTCACTACAACTTAAAAATTCACATCAGTATCCCATCAAGTAACACCACAATTTGAACAACCAGCCCAGATAGGGAATCGATCAAAATCAATGTAGATGGTGCTGCCAGAGGATACACGGGAACGACAATTGCAGGTTTCATTTGTAGGCATTCGGGTGAGTGTGGATTTACCTGCTTATTGGGAGGGTACCAAAATCCATATCTTATGATCCCCTATAAATTGTTACCCAATATCCCGTTAGCAGTGTTGTCTTTAACTTTATAAGAAAATAACATAATAATAATCTTAGTAATGCAAGGAAAGAATAAATCAAGTTAACAAGTAATCACACAAACATGAACGATCAGAAGAACTAATGAGCTCATATTTCGGCGAAAGATGCAGTCTGAAGATATCTTAATGAGAGCCTTAAAACAACAACCGGAATTTGAATGGGCCAAGGAGATTATATCTCTGGTATTTCCTGGTGATCCACCAACTATTATCCCAGCAACACCAGAACTTCAACAACTATCTCCATAGGATGGTCCATCCCATATAGGGAATGGATCAAAATCAACAATAAATGGTACTGCAAGAGGATACCCGCGAACGACAGGTGCAGGTTTCATTTGCAGGGATTCAGAGGCGAAAACTTTTCCCCATCGTCTTTTCGAGACAGATTCTGAAAATCTAATGTGCTTCACAAATTCGTCCGCCGAACCACCATGGTATATATCAGGAATCATTGCTGAAATAAAACAAAGAATGTGCCAAATACCATATTCTGTTATCCAACATAACCATAGGGTAGGAAACCAAGCAGCAACGGACTAGCCAACTACACAGCGGATGAAAACCAATCGGTAAACCTCTCAACAACAATTTGAGACCAAGAAATCGCATTATTTCTTAACCAAATTATACTAAATGAGTATATGGGTACCACGTACCCTCATGTAATCGTTTGCTAGTTTATTAATAAAATCCATGCTTCATCAAAAAAAAAAAAACAACTTGCGAGAGCTTACGTCATCTCGAAGAAGAAGATAATTTATATACATATTGGATAAAGGAACTCAATATATGAAGCTCGGAGTAACACATTCATCAAAACAGAAGAAAAAAACAACTTCTCTTTCCAAAACAGAAGAAAAAAAACCCAGCCGCTTCAACTTCTCCGGCTCAGAATTGCTCCTTCGGGGGTGGATTTGAGCAAAACATCAGTAACCCGTCTTCAATCTATACTTCTTCTTCCTTATTTCGTTTGATTTTAACTTTCTCTTGTAGTTTTGGTCTGGAATCTGACCGATTCAGTTTCAAACCCTAACTCCTTCTTTCATCTAGGTTATTTATTTTTCTTTTAATCTCGTTTTAGTTTTATTTAGTTTTTGACTTGTAGATCTGATAAGATTCACTTCAACTGATTTTGCAATCAGTTTGATGAAGAAGATCATGATCTTAGCAATAACAAAGAAGAGTTTGAGAAGTTCAGCATCAAGATTTCTACCAAAGACACATGAAGATACAATGTTACCAAAGACCCCAGCAACAAAAAGTTCTAGACCGAGTTTGATGAAAACCCCGACCGATTCCGTCCGATTCACCTATTTGATAACCGATTCAGGTTATATTTGTTACTTGTGTTACCTATGTTACTGTTATTTTGAAAAGTCATTGACAGAAGGTTGGATTTATGGATCCTTTTATGCCTCTGTCACTTGCTTTACTATGATGCTGGAAAAAAAACCCTTGAGAAATGGTTGGATGTATGTATCCTAGCATATCTACTGTTAGTAGTTTTGTTATGTGTTTTGGATGGGTTACTTTTGATCTAAACCAAACCATTTAAACTGTTACTTTTGAATCAGTTGGAGATGGTGGGATTTTTTTTTATCGATTTGATGTCCTGTAACTTTGTTGAAAGGGTTGAAGATCTTTGTAGTCCATGTTGTCTGTTTGATTACTCAATATCTGCTGTAAAATCCAGAGTCAGGTCTGTAACCGTTACCGATCTGGGATCGGAGAATTATCAATGAGGCTTGCCTCTTTTCCGAAAAAAAACACTACATGTAACTGGGTTGGTTGGATGCATTACTGATCCTAAAAACTATAATTTTCTAACTTGATTCTTAAGTATCTGAATTCTAGGGACAGCTTTACACAAAATATAACATGATAAAATTAAATTCTTCACCACTGACATCGTTGATAATTCTCCACCTTAGATCATGAATCTATATATTAGATGATAAATCATAAATCACATTCATCTTCTACAAATCCAGTTAAATCAAAGTTAGTCTATGTATCCTTCCAAGAAGGAATCAAATTGGTCATAGTTTACTTAATGGCCTTGCGAGAATGGCTAAACTTTATGGAGGAATCAAACCTACTCCCATAGGAGAGGGTGGGGATCGAACTCTAGTAATAGCATTAAATCCTAGGTTAAAGTGCCTAGACGTAGTTATAGGGACCATTGTTCTATGTATCTAAAAAAATGGCTAGAAAAATTTCTAGAGAACCTCGACCTTATAGGGATATTAAACATCAACGATATGAATCAAGTTCAAGCGATGTTGAAACTTGACTCTAGAAACTAGCTTCGTTAACATATCACCTGGCTAATCATTTTTGTCAATCTTCACAAAAAGGATGTCTTCGTCTTGAAGGTTCTCAATTGTTAAACTGTAAATCGTGACCCGACCCACTTTTTATTTTGTGGAATCTACTCAAACCATATCTTGATATTTCTAACAAAATGTATTAGTAAATTATAAACATGTAATAAAGCCAACTATTATCAACAAAAAACGATGTACATATGGTTGAGACAATGTGTTCGAGGTTCCAAGCTCGAACCTCATAATATTCATTTTTAAATTAATAAATTTCTATTAAAAACCAGTTGACTAAGCGAATAAGTCAATAATCAATCAAAAACATTATCTAATTCGAGTTATGCAGTTTTGATACAGGCTCTGGTATTCGGCCTCACTGCAAACTCACTGACTTGACTCGTACGCGTAACCATAATCATCTTCAAGAGTTTTCCAGAAAAGGTGGAAATACATGTCAATATGCTTTTTAAGGATTTGATATGCACTTGGTTTTTTGTCAAAAAAGAATAGCACACAAATCATCTAACAATAACTGCCACCAAGTATCCTTTCTAAATGCTTTTATTACTGTCGAATACTTTGCTTAAGTAATTGAGAGAGTCGCAAAGCTCCTCCCAAAGTAAGCACATACGCGGTAGTAGATTGATGCTTATCCAATTCAGAATCAACATAACTAGCACACAACTAACTTTTTACTCATATTCTTCACGAACTCAAAACCCCAATATCAGTAATTCCGTAAAAAAAATACTTGAAAGTCCATTTCACATCTAACTAATGCCCTTTAACAATGACATGCATATAATAGATAATCATATTAACTGCATGTGAAAGGATGAGCCTCGATCGTAGACCAGGACGATACCTAGTCAAACTTACAAACATAACGACAACAATAATTATACGCGTAGTCTTTTCCATCAACATATAGACTACACCACCAGCTGCAATTAGAGGAGCCTAAATTTTATAGGGTGTTTGAATGTGCACTTAGAAATATCTTTTTTCTTCTTCTGGAAGTCGAAAAGAAAAGAAACAAATTTAGTTTGGCGATGTTATTTTAAAACGACTTCTAGATACAAAATAGTCAATTTTTTGTGAAGCAAAATATTTTTGTTTCTGAAATTATGATATCCAAACACGCTATTAGAGCAAGTCTTATAGTGGAATCCATCCTATTCCAAGTGTGGAAAAATTGTGGAATGTCAAGTCTAGTGGCTTCCAAATTGGTGTTTTCCATGAAAAATCCAAGCAGTGTTCCATGGTTTCGTGGGAGGTCCCGTGGAATCCATATGAGCGCTCAGATTAGTGTAAAACGCTATTCAGAATAGCGCACTAGAAGACGGAAAGCGCTAATCAGAATAGTGCACTAGAAGACAGAAAGCGCTAATCAGAATAGCGCTCAACGCTATTCTGAATAGCGTTTTTTTTTATCCGTAGATTTAAAACGAGCCCTTGAAAATCTAATGGCTGAAAAAAAAAGTGCTAATCTTAATAGCGTAAAGCGCTATTCTGAATAGCGTTTTTTTAATGATTTTCTGATTAGCGTAAAACGTTATTTTGATTAGCGTTTTTGTTGTTCCACCACTACACTTGCACTTCCATCCACAATTCCAAATGCTGAGGTGGCGTGGAAGATGGAAGATGGAACTCTTCCACCATAAGACTTGCTCTTATATTGAATATAGTACAATAATATAATGTGATATCGAGGACCACCAAACCGGTTGATACAAGTGATGAAATTGCTTTATCATTAAAAAAGAAAGCAAAAGCTAACTTAATTAGCATCTAAATCTTGTCTCTTTCCTACTCTACGTGTGAGAACTAATTGGCCGACTGTTAAGGAGGCCTTCTATAGGGTGACTCCATTGAATTTTGTCCGTCACACTTTCATGGTCCTCAAAATTGGATTTCAAGGAAAAGAAAAGAAAACATCTAAATTGATTGTTTCCGGATCGTTTTTCTTCGGATTTTTTGCAGTGGAGCGCTATTAATCCTCATATCTCTCGTAAATTGAAATTTGTTTCGAAAAATATCATCCATGATCGAAGAATTTCAAGATCGAAATTCAATTCAAAAAAAGTTTTCTTAAAATTTCAATTTTTCGAATTTGATCAATTTCTGATTGTTGTTCTTCAAATTTCTTCCATTGTATGGTTAAATATAGTTATAATTTATATGGGTCGAAAGAAATTTCGAAAATTTGGTCAATTGTCGAAGATTTTTTAGTCTGAAATTTAACCCAGAAATACGGGTCACACTCGGGTCAAATCGCGGGCGAAGAAGAAGGAGTCCATGGATCTTTTTGGAACACTTATAAGAGTTGCTATATGGTGACAGTGCTGACCGTTGCTAGAAACTTTAGTAACAGTTTTCACTGTTTGTAACATTTATAAATGTTGCTATTTGGTGACAGTGGAACTTCAAGAGCTTTTTCATGCTAACAGTATGATCTTTATTATCAACAAATGGTTAGTAAGAGATATAGGTCTAAATATTTTTTTTCCATCGCCAAGTGAAAGATAATTAAAATTAATGTGGAACAAATTGTTTCGGAATTTCGGTCGGCCGCCTCCACTGCTGCAGCAGTAATCTAGTCTAATATTGGTGCTTAAAAAAAATAACAAACTAATATTGGTCATATCTCAACAATCAATCAAATTTCTTTTCCAGTTTTTTATACCTACACAAACTACAGAAATGGACATGAAATATGTTGAGTAGATCTACTTGCATATAATATGGATTGCTTTATTTAAAGGGTGTTTCTTCGTTAACGACTACCAATTATGTTGGTAACCTCTAAGAAGTGAACACATGTATGTCACTCATAAGCTAAAACTATAGCTCAATCAGTAAGCCTCAAGCTCCTTTCTTTTTACGCAAATTATTAGTAATCACCTTCAATCAGGAAGCATATTTGACGCCAGCCTATCTCACACAAGATTATATTATTTAACAAGTAAGAACTACTTTGTGCAGTGATACGTACAAATTTTAAACCAAAATCTGTTTGGCCCTTTCTCTTTCTTTTTTAAAAGAGGGAGAGTAAAGGTTTTCTGAAAAAAAATTTATGTTTGAAGGAATTGAATTGTTAGTCAAGAATTGGGGAAGATACAATAACCTGAAAGATTGAACGATGATATTGAAAAACTGTTGTAAGGTTTCCGATTTCCATAATCGGCATTATATATGTATCAATTGAGGTTCGCTTCTTTTATGGAAAAAAAAATCAAGTAAGAACTACGCTTTCAGATTGTGACGTAAGAGAGAGAACATAACCACAATGTCTTTTGTTTGTGGAGTTCCAAATATTTTACTCCATACCGATAGGCAGGCATATACTCTTATGATACGAGCATCTCCGAGTACTTTGGAATCCAAAACAACAAATACCACTTAAAAGGTAATTACCAACCACCCATGAGTTATGACATTGTATTTACACATTGTCCGGCAGCTGCTAGGTGAAATGTTTTAAACAAGTAATTGAATTATCAGAGTAGTATGTTTTTGGTTGTTCGACTTAACATTCTTGGCCAAGACCAGTAAAGCTACTCACAACACGTGTTATATTTCACTAGCTACCATGAAAAAGAAATTAGAAAAAAAATCAAGGGATTTCTCACCCTAGTTTCTCTCTAGTCTAGAATACAAAGGATTCCATTATGTGGCTGTGTAATTGCTTGAGAAACTTCCAGGCAAGATCCAATGAAGCGAATATGCAGCGCCCAGAAATTAATGTCAGTATTCATGAAAGGACAATTTTGAAAACAGTGTCAGAGACACCACGGATACCAACCAAACCCATCCGGAAAGTGAAGTACTATTTTGGCCTCATGTGCATTTAACAAAACTACCATATCTCTGATTCTCGGTTGATCCACAGTTCAACTTTGTGCACCACCAAACAGTCCGGACTTGGTTCGGGTGAAGATTTTGTTACTAATTTTTATTGACTAGTACAGTGTTACAGGGATTGGCTGATATCTTTTGTTGGCATTTGTGAGATTCATAACCTGTTCGGCATTCTCCTTTTGACAATCTTTTGTTTGAGTTGTTTGTAGATATGATCTGAAAGTGACCGTTATTATTAAATGGAAACCAAACATAATTTTATTTCGTTAACAAGTTGTCAATTTTGCACATAGAAATGTAACTTCAAGATTGCTTTACCCTACTCACTATTCAGACCTTTTCTAACGGCATTTAAGTCGAGAATGTTTCTAATGAAGTCTGGTTCAAACATTCAGCTTTGCTATTCTATTAACTGGACCCATGTCGATACTGTATAGATATGGCTACTCGATATCCTGAAGCGGTTTTTTCCCCATAAACCTTCGAGCCTTTTCATTTGTTTTGCCTGTTTCAGCAATGATCTTTCTGTTGTTAATAAGGTGCCCATCACATAGCTTGGCCTTTCATTAATACATGTTGTCTCTCACCCTCACCCATGTTATATTTTCATTCACTTCTTCATTGCTTCCGACTAATGGAATACCTGCCGAACTATCAAGATTGCTAATAGGGTGTACCAAAATACTAATTGAATACCTGCTGAACTATCAAGATTGGTAATAGGGGTATCAAATTGTTTGGGGTGTACCAAAATACATATAGGACAAAATAGCAATTGCATTTGGGTTGGTACACCCCAAACAAATTGGCACCCCCCATTAGCAGCCTTGTGAATTATTAATATTAGTGGGAATGTTATAAGTACCCTTACCAATTGGCATTAGCCCAGTTGGCCAGGGGTTGAGCTCCCAACCAATAGGTTGTGGGTTCAATTCCCGTGTTGATTGTGTCAAAAAAAAGAAGTTATAAGTGCCCTTTATTTTTGTTGACCTTGCACAAAAATACCCTGAAGGGTAAAAAGTATATTTTTTGCAGTTAATTTGAGAAAGTTGTTTCCACTTTTTGGAGGCAACTTGTATAAAGTTGCGTTCACTTCTGAAAGCAACTTGTGCTAGTTGCTTCCACTTTACAGAAGATATGAATATTTTTAAAAATTGAATAAGGTTATATTTTAAGGGGCGGATTTTGAAGAGTATTTAAATAATGTTCCAATTAATATTACTATCTGTCATGTTTTTCTTAAACTTTCAACTGCGATCAAATCAAAAGTGATCTGATAATTGAAATTTTCTCATATTGTTCATATATGATGATTGAATCCGATACATATAATATACATAAGGTTCGTATACTTATTCTTGTTTTCTGAGGAAAAATTAAATACTTAAGGATCCAAATTTCAACTTTATGTATTGGTTAAGTAATACTTAGTATCATAGATTCTTAAAAATAAAGGTAAGCACACTTTCATTTCTTTTTTCTTCTTCTTTTTTCATATAGTTTTTGTTCGGTCAACCAAAAAGATTGGCACCCAAAGGGCCAAAGAATGGTGTTGCCGTGTTGGGTGCATTATACATACTCAAAACTAACAAAACTAAGGCGTGAAACCACCATTGACCATCCCACGAACAAGCAATATTACTAACTGATCCTAAACTGCATTTATTTGGTCCTCCACAGAAGTACGGAGTACTTTTCAAACCTTTTGCATGAAACTTACTTCAATTAAGAAATGTTTGATTTCACTTTTTGTTGTGAAACTACCCGGATGAGGTCTCTAATTGCGGCGTTACTAACAAGTAACCAAGTTTCAAAAGTAGCTTATATAAATTTACAATGGTTTACGACCAACCGCTGTGGATGCAAAGTTCAAACTAACCGGTTTTTTATCTATTGTAATGGGATTGATACTAAACTTTAAATCGAAGCTACCAGGCACTTCCTTTTTTTAATAGCAGAAGCTACCACGCATTGCTGATTGTTAGCTCAAGGGCCGGGCAGAATTTCGTTACTAAATCTATAAGAAGCGGTGGTGTGAAAAGGAAAATAGGAGGCTTCCACCATGGCAGGTTGAGTCCCCTAATTTCTCCAATCTCATTTATGGATAGGGGGGGATACAAATTTTGTTATCCCGGATGACGGTTGGATCAGGAATGATGTTGTGCCGGATGTTTTCAAGGAGAACGGTAAGAATAAAAATCTAAAAATGAAAACGGATTATGATTTATATAAGAAAGAAAGGAACTACTGTAATCAGGTAGACCCAAAATTCTAAGACTAGACTGAAAAAAAATACAATAGAGAATTTGGTGCTAGCCAGACAAACTATCGAGGATGACAGTTGGGTCAGCAGAATGTTGTTATGATGTATAAAGGATTTTTTTAGGAGAACATGAAGAATAAAAATTTAAAAATGAAAACGGGATATGATTTAAATAGAAAAGAAAAAAAATATTATAGTCAAAGAGACCCAAAATTATAATACTAAAATGAACAAAATACAATTAAAATTCGGTGGTAGTGAGTTTTGAATTGCTGCTGAGTTCAAAACTCAGCTGAGGTCACTAATATTGTTATTATTATCATCTAGTAACTTTACCAATATACTACAAATGATATAAGACTCGCTTTAGTCGACACAAATTGGGAGGAGTGAAACCCTAGATGATCTTTTACATATAGGAATAAAAAGAACGAATACATGCACCATTCCTAATTAATTCGTATTCATATGATAAATAGTAAACTAGATAACCAATTATTATTAAATTAGTTATACACGGTTATATAAATGCTATTAATCTAAAGTTCTGCAGCATAATATAATATCTACTCTCTCCGTTTCAAAAAGATTGGCTGGTTTGGTTTTGCACAAAATCGAAAAAACCAATCATTTAAGCCATTTTTTTAATATATTTTTTTAAATTTATCCTTATAATAGAAAAGCAGTCCTCTTAATATATTCAAGAGAAAAACTGAAGAGAGACACGGTCCTTCGATTTTGTTAAAAAGGAAAAAAAAAAATCTTAGTCTACCGGGTGTTGAAATCTTGTGAGAAATAACGAAAGAGACAGACCATGTAGGACCTATGATGAGTAAAGCTCAACCCATGTTAATCCCTTGGGGGACCCATAGAACAGTTTCTCCAGGGATTTTCATCGGTAGATATTTTGCGTCAGCATAGAATCGTTGAAAAACAAGAGGTGTGGTCCTCTAATGTGGGAAAAGTAGTAATCTTAAAGTATTTGACTTTCCTTTTACGTAAACAAACCTATCTTTTTGACATAACCATATATAAGAACCTTGCCGATCTTTTTAAAATGGAGAGAGTATTTTTCATTTTCGTTCTACAGTGCGAAATAGGAGTATGGGGATTAATTTTTACTATAAAGGTTTGGATTTCCTACTTTTTCCAATCTCCCCTGAGATTAGATTGGACTTCGTAATAGGGATGGTGGGATCATCAATAGGCCTGTATAGGTGATTGAGTCTGCTCAGGAAAGTTAGGACCGTCGAATCAAAAATAAAAACTAAAAAAATATTAACCCAGTGTATAATGAGAGTAATAAGTTATTAATATACACCGAATATATCATCCGTGGGTGGGACTACACATTGTTAAACCAATACGACCAAAGATTCGTGAGACTGATCATATCTCTATCAAGGATACATATTGAGAGGCTAGTAAAACTATGGACCACCCTACAAATTTACGTCCACGGTGGAATTCTTCGAGATAACATCTAGTTCGTTTGCTAAAGATATGAAGAAGATTGTTTGGAAAGATAGAACTGGAAAGACATATCTGATATTAAATTTAAAAAAATGATGCAAAAGAATCATCTATTAGTTAGCTGAACATATATAACACCAGACTGACTACATTATCCCTAAAAATATTAGCTATTTCTCCTGGGATGTTGTCAAAAAAAGTCAAAAGAAGATTTTCCAGTTCTAGCTTTGTTAGCTATTTTATGAGCTACATTGTTTCCTTCTTTTCACACAACTACCACCACCACTACTACTTAAAATACTAGAAAGTAAGTGACATATTTGTATTACAATCCCCTAATTCATCCAATGTGCAGAAGCGGTGGCGTTGTGGACATAGTTCGCTAAATTCAGAATGTCCAAAGACTATGTGTTCCATATTCAACTCCTTGGCCCATAGTATTGCTTCTTTCATGGCCAAGCATTTTGATTGTTCTGGATCCAGTTATCTTTTGAATGTCTGCCCCTGATTTCCAACATAGTCCTGTACAATCATACATAATTAGACCAACACCAAAAAAAAATGTTATGTAATCAAAGGAAGCATCAATATTCATTTTGAATTAATTAGCAGCTGGTGGTGTCCATTTTTTTATGTTGCGAGTACAAGCAGTAATTTTATGATGCATATTTCCTGTGTAGCAAAGATGAACCATGTTTCTAATGATATTTATAATAATTATATTATAAACTCTCTTATTCTGAAAGACTTTAATGCATTTGTTTTTCCATAAGAACCAAATTGTAATCATCATATTGAGAACCCTAAAATTCCATGAGTCTTCATCTGAGTTGGAAGTATTGTTGAACCAGCGAACAATCCAAGACTTAACTGAGGTATGTTGAGTTTGTATGTTGTGAACATTAACAATCATAGCCAACCGGATAGTTCTTGTTTCATCATAGTTAATAACTAAGTACTACAAAGTTTTTTCTCTATTGCAGTGAGGGAAAAGTTTATTTATGCCTTGTTCTTAATGACTGATTTTAACTCGCATAAGTTCTCCAAAGTTTCTTCCAGGTGTCTTTACGAATAGACTAGTGTTGATGGTATCTTTGACGAGAATCAAAAGTTAATGCATGATAAACAGATTTGCTGAAAATTTACCAGTCTTGTTTGGTTCCCAGGACATTGTATCTTCACCAAACTGAACTAGGTACATTTTTAGAATGAGATCAACAATGTGTTTAAGAAACAAGTCTTGAATAAGGGAAGTATTCCATTTTCTAGGATTTGGAGCATTATATCAGAAACATAAACTATTCTAGGTGGTTCAGTGTAGGAATCATTTAGAATAGGTGGGACATCTAATCCCTTAACCTATTTATCACACCAAAGAAGAGTCTGAGTTCCACATCTAACATCCCATCTATGAAATTTCTTAACATCTTCTAAGCCCTATTCAATTCCTTTCCATATTCAGAAGAAGTTGTAATATGCACTTTAAAGATGTATGAAGTCACAATATGGGGAGTATTTTGGTTTAAAGACTTTAACCCATAATTGATCTACCTATGTGCACAATCTCTAGGCTAGTTTAGTTATTAATGTATTATTATATTGCTCTAAATTCCTAAAATCCAACCCTTTCCCATTTTTAGAATGACACATAAAATCCCATGCTATCAAATTTACTCCTTTGTTGTTTATATGTCCCCACCAAAACTTCCTTTGAATGGAATCAAGCTGTTTGAGAGTGTGTTTTGGTAATCTAAAGTTACTCATATAATGAGCTGTGATAGAATATAAAACAACTTTAATCAGAGGTCTCCTGGCAGCTTGATTAAGAGTTTCAGAACTCCACCCCGCAACCTATTCGCAAGAGAGTTTTGAATGGTGTTAAAAGAAGTAGCTTTTGATTGACAATAAGTAATTTCTCATCATGAGACAGGTCCCCTATTAAGAAAGCAACAGACTTAGAAAAATTGATCTTATGACCTGAAAGATCACCAAACTCCTTAAGGATTTGATTGATACTGGTATGATCAGCTTGAAAGAAAAGTAAGCGGTCGTCTGCGAAGAGTAGGTGATCGATAAAATGAGCGTTTTTCGCAACCTTGACTCCTTTTATAAGCTTATTTTCTTTAACCGTGTTCAGAACTCTAGTAAGAAACTCCATTGCTATTATAAAAAGATATGGGGACAAGGGGTCCCCTGTCTTATACCTCTAGTTGGATCATAAGAGCAATTCCTATGGACTCAACAAACATGAAGTTTGTTCATTTTGCTCCCACTATGGACTCAACAAACATGAAAAACGGATGAACAAACTGACAAAATTTTTGGTTTGTTGAGTGAGGCAGTAGAAAAAACGCGTGCTTGATGAAAAACCGAGCGGTTGAACTAAACACGCTGGCGTGTGAACCAGAAACCCTAGCGTGTGAGCCAAAACCACCAGTTTTTCCTTCACATGCCAGCGTCTGAGGTGAATCCTCTAGCGTGTTATCCAAAACCGCCAACGACTAAATCTGGACGGCTGAAAAATCTTGTCATCCAACGGCTAGAATTTTGAGTTCTATAAATCTCCTTATTTCAACTCCAAATTCACACATTTTAAATCTCTTCACTCTCAAATCATCTACAAAAATGCCTACCAGAGTTCATGGTGTAAGATTCACTCAACAAAAGGATTTAGCTATTTGTAGAGCCTTTGTTTTTCACACACAAGATGTTGTCGAGAGGAATGTAGCCGAATATACGTTGTGTTTCTGGGAGAAAGTTTATAAAGTGTTCGCCGCTGAAACAAGTTACATTTATGGGCGTGATTCTCACGGATTGTCGCATCGTTTTAGTGTAATTAGTCGTCATGTATCGGAATTCCTAGATGTACTAGTGCACAATAACAAAAATAAACTCGACGGTGAAGTTGTAAATGAAGTGGAACCCAGAACACTAGCGATGTGCGCAGTATCTCACGGCGGACGTCCTTTCGACTTCCAAGCTTGTTTTAACATTCTTATGGTACTCAACAGATAAGATCCCTGCATCGTCCTAGGAATTCCACCACCCGACGAGAATTGACACTTATGTAGTAGTTGTTTTAATCTAGTGTATTTCTATTATTCTCATGTATGATGTAGTTGTTTAATCCAATGTCGTATGTTTTTATTTACGATATTTATGGTGCAATGTTTAATCCAAGAAAAATTTAAATTAGTTATGATATTGAAGGTGCAAATATGAAGACATCCACATGTTTGGTTTAGATAATCATAATAACACAAAATAAACACCAAACTAAATAACATAATACTATAGTGAATCGATTTGTCCTTCAACTTTAATCATCCCACTCCACCAAAAAACACCTAGGACATTTCCAGAAATGCCTTCCATATGTACATGTCTTCTTCAGTAGAAGTGCACAAATGCATAAAAGTCCTGCAACCGGGATTTGAGCATCTACTGATTCTCCGTGGACAATGTTTGTATTCGTGATCTCCATCTCCACAATGCTTGCAGTGGAATAACTTCTTCTTTAATTTGGCTTTAAGTTTGAAGTTTTTGCAGAGTGTTGCAAACTTTTCTTCTTCTTCTTCTTCTTTAATCTTCATAGCATCATCTAGCATTTGTGGTTCCTATGGACAGTTGGGATCTTGACATTGCAAATACCTGAGCTTTTCCGGTTGTGATTTAATCACCATTCTGATGCGTGAACAACCTTCCTGCAGACACTTTGAATACATCCAAGGGCATTGCATAAGACTTTGGTTATCCATGAAACATAATGGACAAACCTCTTTTGCTCCGACACATAATACTTGCTTCGCTTTTCCTTTAGAAAACATGGTGGATTGGCTTAAAGAAATCTGTTGGTTTGGTTGAGAATCAAACATAGTGCTGTATTTATATTAAAAAAAAAGTCGTTAGTAATTCAAACGAGCGATTATGGTAAAGCCGCACGGTTTTACTACAAACGCCAACGGCTAAATTTCCAACGGTTCGATTTTCTTTATCACCCTATAAATTTCATTCTTCCCTTCTCCAAATTAACATCTTCTTCTTTTTTTTCTAAAACTCTTAATCTCTCTCACTCTGCAGAAATGTCTGCTAGAATTCGTGGTCCCAAGTTTACTGAAGAAAAGGATATAACTATATGTAAAGCATATTTTTTCCATAGGGTAATCGTTGGTATGGGCTATCAAGATGGTTCTTTTTGGGAGAACATTTTTACAATGTTCGTCTCACTGACGGGGAACCCGGGAAACCGAGATGCTCATCGATTGTATGCTCGTTTTCAATCTATTAGGCTTGCAGTCCAACCATTTCTTGCTCTGGTAAGAGAAATTGATCGAGAAAAGTTCATATGTGTAACTGAAGCTGAAGTGATCCAAACAACTCTTGATAATTGGGAGGAATCTCATGGTAAACCTTTTCTTTACGAAGCTTGTCTCAATATTCTTAAAGATGGTCCATCTCAAGCACATATTTACTGCACTCGAATGCCTCTCCCGGTCTTTACAATAGAATAAGATGTCACTCTTGTTCGATGTTGGTTACATCGTATGATGAGACCAATGAATAATGACAAATTCTGGGAAAGAGTATTGGAACATTTTTTAGCGTCGCGGAACGAAACCATAAGAAACAGTAAGAGCCTAGAACTAAGATTTTCATTCATCACTAAGGATGTCAAACATTATGTAGAAGTTTTGTGGATGGTTCACCGTAACAATAGTATCTTACCTTTGTGCTCACTGATCAACTGCATCATAAATATCTTAACTTGTTGTTTATCTGTTTACAGAAAACCATCGCTCAGACCAAGTTTACAGAAGAAACCGGAAGAGAGTTTAAGCATTTTGAATCCTATGAACTCTATAGAGATAATGTCGCTGGATTTGATATAGTTTGATGTTATTGTTGTCGTTTATTAAAATGTAGTTTGATGTTATATGCAAGTTTAAAATGTAATAAATATCGCTTAATCTGAAGTGGAAATCTATTTTAAATTCTAAATATTTTCATTCATTGATATTACTGCCAATTCTTTTACAAGATATAAACTTAGACAATAATAAAAAGTACTAAACAACTTCAATAAAAATCAAGTATAAGCTTTGGCCTCCTGTTTATCTTTATTTGACGTATCTTCCATTCAACGCGCTCTTTGACAGTTTCGCTTTTGTTTTTGATTTTTTTGTTAACTTTCAAAACTGAAGCTCTTCTCTGCCTTTTAGCGGAACATTTTCTTGGAGCAACTTCAAAAACTTGCACTTCCCTCTTACAATTTTCAATCCTTCTTAAACTTCCACTTATCTTAGAAACAACAGCTTCAAGTTTTGCATCGCAAAAAAGTGTGATCGCCTTTTCAGCCATTTCACCAATAATAAAACTGCAAATTGAAATAAATTTAGAAGAGAAAATTCAAGAGAAGTGAATTTTGGTGTGAGTGAATTGTTTGAAGAGGGTGGTAATTTATAGAGGTAAATTTGAAAAGAAAAAAAAGACCGTTTTTTAAATTTGAAAACCTAGCCGTTAGCGGCTGTGCATCACACGCCAACTTGTATAGGTAGACCACCCGTTTTTTCTTAAAACGCGCGTTTGATGATCAACCGCCCACTTCTTTTCCCATAGTGGAAAAACGTGTTTGGCCATCCACCTGGCTCAACAAAAAATTTCATTTGAACATTGCCATAGGAATTGCCCTAAGGATCACAAGAGCTACCATTCAACCAAATTGAGATAGAGGTAGTACAAATACACCGCTGAATAAGAGTTCTCTAGTTCTTACAGAATCCCAAAGAATAAAACATTTTATCTAAGAAAGACTTTTCCAGTCTATCGAAAGCTTTCGACATGTTCTTGACCTGTTTTCCTCTTAAATTTTTTCATTGAGTGGATTGATTAATGAAAAATGATAAATTATTGTGAAGATTCCGAGCTATATTAACTTTTTAGGCAAAAGAAAACAATTTTTTTTTCACGAATGCCATGAAAAATTACTTTTATTGACGTGTCTTCAATATCACATCCTTTATCACCGAGACAACTTTATGTCATTTGTCACAAGTCTGACTAACAGAAAAGAGATTAACAACCATACCTTTAATTAACATAGACAATATCATGAATTTCAGGAAATCCTGGTAATTTGATCGTCCCCTCTTTTGCATGTAGCAACAACTCCCATCTCTAAAGGTTACAGGTCCTCCTTTGTAGTCGTAAACGGTCACAAACCATAATAGATCTCTTATCATGTGTCGACTACATCCACTATCAAGAAAGCATTGAAATGATGGAGTGGATTTAAGACCAAAAGCTCTTAAATTGACAATATTGCATGTATTGTGCTTTGTCAGTTTTTTTTTTGTAAGCCTCCTGATTTTAGACAAAAGCTTTTGTGCCTTCTTGTGAAGATTTCGAGCTATACTAATTGTTTGATACCAAGTAAGCTCAACTTCTCAATATAGATTGATCATGTGAGCATGAAGAAGTTTTCATTAAATTACAAAGAAGAATGTATACTCGTGTATTTGTCAATAAAAGCTATGTAGAACAAACTGTCAGCCCAAGAACAATGGTTAAGTTGTCCATGAAATGTTAATAAATCATGGAGTTCAATAACTCTCAAGACTAAATCAGTCCATGAACTTTCCAAAACAACTTATGAACAAATTATAGTTTCAGGGTTCAGGTACTTTTCATATCTATAAGTTCATGAATTTTCCAAATAATTTGGTGTATGTACTCAAGTTACAAAGTGTCCAGGAACCTCTTAAAATCAACTAGTTCGCGTACTGAAGAAATCAGTTCGTGCACTTAAGGATTCAAAAGTATCAAGGAACGTCTCAAAATCAACCAGTACGCGAACTGACCAAATGAATTCGTGTACGTGAGTTGATAAGAGATTTAATTCATCAAATATGTTATCAATAAGCTCAAAGTTTTTGTACAGACTAAATCAGTTCGTGAGCATGAATATAACTTGATGTCTCCTAGGAACTTCTTTCGCAATTTCGATATGTTGAACATATAATCGTTCTCAACTTATTATGCGATAAGTTCTTATAGAACTTCCATTGCTTAAAATATAATTTGATATGTATCAAGTACTAGCTTGAACTTGAATATTTAGTCTTTGCAATATTCATCGTAATACTAAAGTCATACGACATTGTCTTAGTAGATAGAATGGTAGAAAATATAAGTAAATAAGATAATCAGTATTCATATACCTTGTTGATGAAGTTCTCCTAGATGTATCTGTTATTCTTTAGTCTTCAATCTTCAAGGTCAATTGGTCAATTTTGATACTCAACTACCATGCTCTATTTTTAGTCTGAGACTAATTTTAATAAACTCCGAGTCAAGATATAGTTTTGATCAACTAGATTTGAAAACAAGCTTGACATGCCAAAACTTATGAATTTAACCTAGAGATGCTCTGACAACAATATTAATGCATTAGGACCAGTAACTGATAAGCACGTAAGTGTGACGCATTTTCATCCATAACTACATTATCTAGGACTCATTTTATTTCTAATAAAGTTGTTTTAAGTCTTTTCTGGGGAATAAGCTCTTGCGACAAAATTGGCTCGAAAAGTGGTGTTTTACACCCCCAGGATAAAGTACTAAAGGCACCCCAGAAATGCACCGGAGGAACCCCGAAAAAAGTGTTGAAAACACCCCAGAAAAATTACTAAAGGCACCCCAAGGGAATGTGTTATTCGGACTCCAGCAACGGATAAGGGGCGACCATGGATAAGGGGTGACTTTCTTCACAAAATTCGATTTTTGTGTTTTGGCGGGAAAATAAACTTACTTCTCTCGAAGATTTTCGATCAATTTTTGGACGTGATTTAGTGAGATTCAATCCCTGAAACTTAATGGGTAGACGTGATATGACCATAGAAAGCTGTCATGGGTGTCTGTTTGGATTAGAATTGGCTGTAATCATCGCATGGAGAAAAACAGAGTTACACACATTTTCACGGGATAACATGAATTACAGTGAGTTCGATGCGTGTAATGCACGAGTTTGGAGTGTGTTGGATCGTAATGGAATAAATAAGGAGATTTGACTTCTAAAAACGCGTGGAGGAGCTAAACAGAGAAAGAAAATCTTGATTATTCCCGTACCATGAATAAAAGATATTGTGAATATTTTGGAATTAATGGAGGAGATTCAACGCCTGTTTTTGGTATAAATAGAGTCCCTGGGAGACTTAGAAGGGTCGAGAGTTTTGGGAAGTTTTGGAGGCTACAGAGCGAAGAAATCACGAGTTGCAGGAAAAGTTTTCTGCTGCTGCAACTCAAGAACACGAAGAATAAAAGCCTGTAAAGGAAAGTCGTTGAAAACTGTCGCTTAATTGCGACAGTTCCCAACTCCTTTCCAGCGACTGTGGAACAGTGTTTATAGCACTTATCTTTATCGTTCATTTTGTGACGATTTTTGTGCGTCGCAAAATCCTGTTTTACACCATTTTCTCTTTATTTCATCTTTGTAAACCATTTTGAGCCTAAATAAATATTTTGAGAGCACGTTTACTATGATGAGCTAAACCCCAACATTGGGGCAATGGAGGAAGCCTTATTTCACACTTGGGTAATTATATTTAATTCTTTTCATGACTTTTGCACTAATTTTAATTGAAATTATGATTTGAATTAATTAGTTGTCATTTGATTAGATGGGTCATGCTTAGCTTAGGTGATTTGATGTCCCATGCTTAACATTTACATCTAATATTTTGAGAATCTATCTTGGCAAAAATAAGAGTCACTTTATTTTATATTTTTATTGAGCTATAATTGTTAAAAGAATTATTATTTGAACCTTAAGAAATGAATTTGGTGGAATCCTAAACCCTAGTACCTCTCGCCCACTTTGTTAATATTTTTGTGTATAATTTTTATTAAATTTAAAAACTCGAATCTTCACAAGTCTTAGAGTTCGAATCATTTTTACTACAACTTCAAAATCATATCAGTAACCAACCAAATTCATCCCACCTTTTAAGATAATTGGCTTAAGAATATGTACCTCGACCGACCAACCATATTCGCTTTCATCCTTAAGTTTATATATGTACATGTTCTGATTGTCATCCAAGTTCCTGAAAAATATAATGTACTTGGTGACTTGTCTCTTTTTGGAAAAATATTAATAAAACGGGCTACTAACATTTCATGGACTTAAAATTTAGCCAAGGAATTAACATGAATTAAATGATACTTATTTTTATCGGATTATTTGTTTTTTGTTGGCTCGGTGTCTGAATATTACTCATATGGCAAACTCCATGTACAAACAACAGCTTTCTCATAAGGGTTTCCCCGTTTTCCTCGGCCGGCCGTAGAACTGCTCTTGGCACAACCCTATAGGTTCTCGTGACATATCTACTCCACACCTAACGGGAGGATATTTTTGTAATTTCATGAGCTGATTGGTTGAAGCCTTGAAGGATCGACTATTGTTGCGGAGTTGCAATTCGTTATTAATCGGTGAGTAGAGGGCTAACTTTCGAATCCAGAACAGCGTTCTTATAAATATAGAAGTTAAACCGGTTTCAGCCTTTCAGGAGAATATACTAGAACTCTATTTTGATCTTCCGAGGGAGGGGAAAACAAAATGGCGGAATAAGGAAAACAAATTTGTGTTTTAACTCGCAAAACCTTTCAGAATCCCACTAAAACTCGTACAACTTTTTTTCTTCTTTCTTCTATATAAAGAAATCCAGGGTTCCCAGAAAAGCCTTAAACTCCAAGAAAGGTTTCATACTGTTGTTGAAGAATTTTGAAGACATTTTCCAGAATTGATTTCTGTTTATAAGGTTAGTGATTTTTACTGATTAATGCCATCAAATCTAGAAAAAAGAACCATTTTTTTAAGAAATAAATAAATAATAGGAATTATTGCATTTGGAATTTTATAAGGAATTATAATAATGAATTTTGGTAATCAATAGTGTGTGTGTTGTATTTCCTTCTTTGTTAAGCAATTTGAGTCTAGGTTCTTAATCAGTTTTTTTTTTTCATGATCGTGTTCTCCGTGTAGGTAGGATTGTATCTGTCATTATCTAGCCAATTTTAAGTATATTTATTGGAAAATCTAATAATTTTTGATTTTAAATCTCTCGCAGATTGCTGGATTTTGGTGAAAGAAGAAAGTTTGGGTTTTTTGTGAGAGCATTGGATTCTATTTGTCAGAATTACAGTGGGTTTTGTCAGATTGTGGCAGTTTTGATAGACTACTTCCAAAAAGTTCCAATCTTTTTGGGGGTTTAGGTTAATCAATCATGGATAGAATTTTATTAGCGGTAATGGAGGAAACTCAAGCACAAGGACTATCAGTGTTAACAGCAATGAAGTTTGCTGTTTTACCTATTGCTAAAGTTTTTGCAATGTGCTTCTTGGGTTTTCTAATGGCTTCTAAATATGTGAATATCTTACCTGCAAGTGGAAGAAAACTTCTTAATGGGGTAAGCAAAATTAGGTTGAAATCTGATATGTTATTGCGAATAATTTGTTTGATTTTGAAATTTCAATCTAATTTTGTTGTTCTGAATTGTTTTTTGCAGTTGGTCTTTACACTTCTACTTCCATGTTTGATTTTCTCTCAGCTTGGAAGAGCTGTAACTTTGCAGAAAATGCTTGAGTGGTAAGAATTAGGTTTTTTATATTTTTATCAGTGTTGTTGATTTAGTTCTAATGTGTTGTTTAACTGTGAATTTTGGATTATGTAGTTCTGTTAATTTAAGTAGCAGTAAAAACGGTTTTTGACTTCCGGTCTTCAATTGTAATTTTGAATTGTAGTTTAGACTAGTAGCTTCATGCTTTTGTCGACATACTAGAGCGACTTCCTAGTCCATCCAATCTAAGGTGTCCATAAATTTCTAGTAAATCCCGTTGAATAAACTTCAGTCTGCTTTTGTTAAGATTTCATTAAAGTTTTACGAGAACCAGAAAAACAGTAATTATTTAGGAGACTTCAGTAGTTTTCCATTTCACCTGGTACAATATTTTTTTTTTCTTAATCTCTTTGTATGAAACATCTAACAAACAATTCAATTGTTTGGGGTGAAACAAAATATCAGATGATTCTGTCTTTTGGTATGCTGTTCGATCTGTAAAGGCTTATGACTGATATTTATTTTATTTCAATTTCAGGTGGTTTATTCCGTTCAACGTTATTCTGGCTACCATTTCAGGTTCTGTAATTGGCCTGGTTGTTGCGTCAATTGTTCGGCCACCTTATCCGTTCTTCAAGTTCACTATTATACAGATTGGAGTCGGTACGTTAGTCTAGAGATTAAAGCCACATTTTCTATTTTTTGTTTGATTTTAAAAATAAATTACTGTGTGTCTCCAGTACTCTTCTTTACCATGCTTTTCTAGTGCTTCTACCAAGAAAAGGAGTGATACTATTTACATTTTTTATTCTTCTTTATGGTATTTGTAAATGTTCGCATCTACCATTTTAACTACTTCTGATTTTTCAGACTAACACTTAGTGAACTTGTGAATACAGGGAACATTGGGAATGTGCCACTTGTTTTGATTGCTGCATTGTGCCGAGACAAGTCCAACCCCTTTGGTGATTCTAATATGTGTAGCCAAAATGGGAATGCCTATATCGCTTTTGGCCAATGGGTAGGTTTTTTCGATCAATTTTATGTTACTACAGCAACTTGCACAGTCTTGATGCATTTGCAGTTTAGAAACTGGTTTGACTACTTCCGCCTTTTGCACAATAGGCTCGTCTTTTGTACTTTGTTACATAGGGATTTCTAATTACCCAAGCCTGACTTCTACGCTGTTCTTCAGGTTGGTGCCATTGTCCTATACACATATGTATTTCAGATGCTTGCACCTCCTCCAGAAGGTACATTTGACATTGATGCTACAGTTCTTCCAATCAAGAGTCATGCAGATGCTGAAAGTGGCACCCCTGAGCGACAACCGCTGCTTCCTCCAGAGGTACCTGAAGAACCACAAGCGGAATCAAATAATACAAAGCATGGAAAAGTAAGAAATCTTCTCTAATTTTTCTCTCCTCATGGTTCAGTTTGGTAGAAGGAATATGTTCCCATATGGTAAAATGAGCATTATTTAAGATATGCTGCGGTTGGAAGAACTATATTCTTATTATTCATGGTCATATTAATGACTGCGTCTGGAAGAACATTCTTTTTTTTTTCTTCATGAGTTACCACTTACCAAGTTTCAGCTTCCATATGCAACATGTATCTTGATTTACTGAGTTATCTGCGGTTGGTGCTGATTTATTCGCCTATGCTTCTTGCAGATGAGAAGCTGTTGGGCTTATGTGTATGATAAGTTGAAGCTCAAACAAATCCTTCAGCCTCCGATCATTGCTTCTGTAAGTTTAACCAAAGATAAGATTCCATTATTTTAGTAAGCTTGGTTTAGCAAAAATCTTTGATTCTAATGGTTTACGGTCGGCACGTTTCGTCTTATATAGAAGAAACAAATCCACCTATTCACGCACTTATCTCAGCTCTTGGGCATATGGATACTCCTAGCTATTTGAACTAAGTCAGTGGTCATTATTTGATGCAGATATTGGCCATGTTCCTTGGTTCAGTACCGTTTTTGAAGAAATTGGTCTTCACAGATGATGCTCCGTTTTTCTTCTTCACTGATAGCTGCATTATACTTGGGTAAGTTCAACAATTTGTATCTTTTTTCATCAGATTACTTAACAATGATTGTATTCCCAGTTTAGTGATTCCCTGGTATGTGATAATAGTAGTGTATGCTATCTTATAAAATCAAGTATTTACTAGAGAACCAAACGGGTTTGTACGTTTTCTAGGCAATACAATTCAACATGGAATCTATATGTATTTATGTTATAAGCTTTGAATTTGCTGTTTAACAATCTGTGTATATAATCAGGGAGGCCATGATTCCATGTATCTTACTGGCTTTGGGAGGCAATCTTGTTGAAGGTAAATTGCTTTCTTGTTTTTACTCAGTAAACACTTGTGTAATCAAACGATAAATTAAAACTAGTATTCAATGGATTTCGCCTTTATTTTGTTGTACAGGACCCGGAAGTTCAAAACTTGGATGGAAAACAACTGCGGCAATCATTTTTGGGCGGCTAGTTCTGGTTCCACCTGCTGGATTGGGCATTGTCACATTAGCTGATAAGCTTGGTTTCCTTCCTGCAAATGATAAAATGTTCAGATTTGTCCTCCTCCTCCAACATACGATGCCCACATCCGTGCTTTCAGGTAAATCATCACTTACTAGTTATAAAATCACACGCCAACCTGGATATGCATTTCCGTTGGTTGTTTACTTTAAATATCTGACTGAGGGGTACAATTTTTTTTCTTAATGTATAGGTGCCGTTGCCAGTTTAAGAGGATGTGGAAGAGAGTCAGCAGCAGTACTCTTTTGGGTACATATATTTGCAGTTTTCTCCATGGCAGGGTGGTTAGTTTTGTATCTCCGCATTTTGTTCCCGTGATTTCTTCATTCTTTCTCTCAATCTGTAGTATATATTTTCATCCATGTTAAATGATGTTCATATCTTAAAAGAAATATATTCAGAAAAATCAATATCATACTTTGCAAAACTATCATGAGAAAAGTAAATAAAGAAAACTATGTACCATCACCCCAATATATGTGAGAGGTGGCCAACGGGGGAGATTAGACAAGATTTTACCATTTGTACTCTTGTGTAAAGTTTATTCTTTCTCCATATTCTGAGGTTTCCTTAGCCATGGTAAAGCAAATCATTCTCCGTGTTTTACAGATCTTTGATACATCGCGTAAGAAAGAAAAAATGATTCTCCATGTTATAGCAAGATTTTGACTATGATGCTAATACTAATGCCGATGAAGGTTTTATCATAATTGACTAATAAATGATGGAGCAACTGCCTATAGTGTTAATCTTATAAGCCTTTCCACTTCTCCTGATCTGGTTATCCCTTTGATTCCTAAGCAATTTTTGCCATGTTCTAAA
The DNA here is from genome assembly GCA_023531105.1 of Papaver atlanticum. Taxonomy (NCBI): domain Eukaryota; kingdom Viridiplantae; phylum Streptophyta; class Magnoliopsida; order Ranunculales; family Papaveraceae; genus Papaver; species Papaver atlanticum. The sequence continues at coordinate 5,173,119 of JAJJMB010010045.1, read as the reverse complement.
ACTCCTCCAGTACCATGAACAACATGCCTTTAGAAAATAATACTCTAGCTTTTGGACTTTATACAAACGTTCAGACGTGACAGACACATACTTGTTTGTTTTTGTCTTGTGCTTGTCAATACCTGTCATCAAGACACTCAATTTAGGACTTCAATCATACATTTTGGAGAGGTTAGATCAATGTACAAGTATCAGTGTATCAACATCAGCCAAACCTTCAATTATTATACATCCGCAAAAAAAACAAAAAAAAACCCTTCAATAATGTTGTTAATCAGTGGGTTCGTTGTGTATGAAAATGTATGTTTGGCATGGAACATGGATCTTTTGCCAGCCACGTAAATGTTCTAGATGGGCATCAAGTGTTTTTCACGGGGTGGGTTACGTTTAGGTATGACTATGACTCCTCTATCTAGAGGTGTCTCATCAAAATAAAAAATTATATGAGAGATGTGGCAGGGTTCCCGCTGGTAGTTTTACGTCTCTGTTGCTTGTGTTCAATTGTATCCAGTTCCATTAGTTGGCTGGGATCGTGGGGGAGACTGGCTCCTCATATCCTCTGAACTCCGGAGGTTTGGTTGTTTCCCCCACATGCATACGCGTACACAGACACCTTAGTCTTAGTCCAAGTCGGCCAAAAATCACTCAACCGAGAGCAGTTGAAGAGCATATACATGGTTCTTTACCAAGTTGGGAACAGAGACTGTTTGCTTAAATAGGATCTCCAGAGTCCAGACAATGCAGTCCGGATACGAACCCATATGGCTCGCAATGTTAATCTGGATTTTTTTGATATTAGTAGCCATCCACCAATCAAATCTTGAAAAGTTTGGCCTAATGTGAGTAAACGATCCCATCTTACTGAAATTCAGTTCTCCTCTCTCTGTATTCGAGTCTTCACATCTGTGCTTTCTTAATTCGGCACTTCATTTTCAAAAGCGTCGCAAACCAACTACACGAACAGCAATAACTATTGCAAACCAAACCATACAATCAGCAACAACAAGATCAAGACATATTACCCCTTTTTAATACTGAGAAGCGTTCACAAAAGATGCCAAAACTTTTGGCTGTGACACCATGTCACAAGTGCTAATGGGAACACGATTTCCTTATGCACAGCATCGTGTTCTTGACACCATCCCAGCTTTCCCACTCGAGCAGTTTTCTTTTTCTAACTGTATAGTTTATTATTACTTATCCCATACCATACAAAGGTTCTGTAAGCAATGAATAATCATACTTTAAACATAACCAATGAACCATAAAAAAAACCATCCATACACACTAAGTACACAGTATCTTCATAGTCAATAGTATCGGACAGTAGACTAATTCTAAAAAGTTTCTAAGAACATTCTCCTGAGGTACCGGAACAAGTAATGTTAATAAGTTTAGGAGAAGAACAAAGGCATGAATAGGTGTTCATACTTCAGTTGTTCCACATCGAAGTTCTAGATTTATAAATGTTTGGAGTTGAATGCTTGGCGATTATCTTCATTTGGGTAGTTTTTCATCCAGAACTGCAGATAATCAGGATCAGCTTCAGCAAATGGGTTTTTATCAACAATATTGCTGTTCCCAGAACTTCTATTAATCTGTCTTTGTTCATTTGCCTTTAAATCATCTAGGTGCAATGAGATTAGAAAGGAAAAAAAATTAGCATTTGGTATAAGTTGTAACATTATCATAATGAATAACTAGGTGACTATTCTTTGCTTTTGTTTTTTGGTCTGTGTGGGCGCCTCAGTTGAAATCATGCAATTCCTTGTGAACAAATCTAACACGAAATAATATAACTTCATGAACTTACTTGACCGAGATCTTTCCTTCTGTAGTGATTCTTACCCATTTTGGTCAAGGGCAGACCTTATAGTCATTAGTTAGTCAGGTGCTTGGCGCCCTTAGTATTTGTACCTTTTGTTAAGTAGTCGTGTGTTTTGTACGTGTGCAGAACATGTTAATTCTATGACTTTTCAAAATGACAAGTTGTTGTCTTGTCCTGCTCATGGAAATAATAGAACCTTATCTTCTTCTCTCTTTTTCCTTCTTCTCTCGAATTCTATATCTAGAAGAGTAGTACTCTTAAAACCCATTTGTAGTGTAGATCACTAAAAGTGGTATCAAAGCACTTAATTTTGTGTGGCATGTGATACCATGGTTAATCAAAAGGATCTTGATGATATTTATAAGAAGTTCAACACCTTACTATAGAATCATGAAGATTTGGCTAGAAAGGTTGATGAGAACCAGAGCAAGATCTCTTCTAAAGTAACGAGCTTTCTAACAAGTTCACTTACCATTCTACTGACGAATGAACTAAAGTCGTTAGAGGATCGTATAGCAAGAAAACAGAACCCCCATGTAGGAATCCTGCAAACTCCTCTTGGATCTCATTTTGGAGGTAACCACTCTGAAGGTACGAATAATCAGTTATTTTCTCAATTTTCTGGTCATCATAAACCTAAGGTAGAGTTTCCAAGGTATGATAATAATCACAGATCCTGGTTAAGAAAATGTAAGAAGTTTTTTCAGTTACACTCCATGGATGATGAACAAAAAGTCATGATGGCTTCTATATATTTAGATGACAAAGCAGATGTTTGGTACCAAGACTATCAAGAGGGTAAAGAAGTCATTTTCTGGGATACATACAGTAGAGATATCACTTCTAGATTTCAAGAGCTAGAACATGAAGATGTGGTCTGTGAATTCAATAAGTTGAGTCAGAAAGGGTCAGTGTTGGAGTACCAAGAATTGTTTGAGGAACTTAACGCACTCATGCTTCCCAAGAACAAACATCTCACTGAGGAATATTCCACATCGAGCTTTATCAATGGGATGAAGGAGGAGATACGAATCACAGTACAAATGTTCTCCCCCACCAGCTTATACCAAACTATTCATTTAACCAAGATGCAAGAAAAATTACTAGAAAACTCTTCCAGGAAAGCTAAAGTGACCCACAAATTACCCCCTCTGGTAATTCCTAGCTCCACCAGCAAAAGTCATGTGACCACCCAATAATCAAATTCTCCTTTACCCATACATAGTGCTGCTACAAGCCCAAAACTACCACCCATCAATAAATTGACCTATACAGAGATGAGAGCTAGGAGAAAAAAGGGACTCTGTTACAATTGTGATGAAGTGTTTCAGTGAGGTCATAGGTGTGTTAAACAATAGTTGTTTATGATGGTTGTTCATGAAGATGAGCCATTAGCTTCTGAAGAAGAGTCACCAGGAGATTCCCACTGATTCAGGAGTTTGAAAAAGAAGCGAAAATATCACTTCATGCTCTAGCAGGTAACATCTCCCATAATACTATTAAGATTCAAGGAGTTACCAAGACCAAAAGACCAATCACCATTTTGATAGACAGTAGAAGTACACATAACTTCCTAGATCCTGAAGTGGCTAAGCTGAGTGGTTTTTATGTGGAACCTACTCCTAATTTATATGTGGCTGTGGCTGATGGGAACAAACTGGTGAGTGGTGCTAAGTGTCCAAACTGGCTATGTCAAATAACAATTGTTTATGATGGTTGATGATGAAGACGAGCCATTATCTTCAAAAGAAGAGTCATCAAGAAATTCCCCGCTGATTTAAGGGAATTGTGAAGTACAAGATCAAGATATATTACCCCTACAGGTAAAAACCAACTATACGAACAACAATAACTATTGCAAACCAAACTATACAATCAGCAAAACCAAGATCAAGACATACTACCCCTTTTTAATACTGAGAAGCGTTCATAAAAGATGCCAAAACTTTTGGCTGTGACACCATGTCACAAGTGCTAATGGGAACACGATTTCCTTATGCACTGCATCGTGTTCTTGACACCATCCCAGCTTTCCCACTCGAGCAGTTTTCTTTTTCTAACTGTATAGTTTATTATTACTTATCCCATACCATATAAAGGTTATGTAAGCAATGAATAATCATACTTTAAACATAACCAATGAACGATAAAAAAAACCCATCCATACACACTAAATACAAGTATCTTCATAGTCAATAGTATCAGACAGTAGACTAATTCTAAAAAGTTTCTAAGAACATTCTCCAAGGTACCAGAACAAGTAATGTTAATAAGTTTAGGATAAGAACAAAGGCATGAGTAGGTGGTCATACTTCAGTTGTTCCACATCGAAGTTCTAGATTTATAAATGTTTGGAGTTGAATGCTTGGCAATTATCTTCATTTGGGTAGTTTTTAATCCAGAACTGCAGGTAATCAGGATCAGCTTCAGCAAATGGGTTTTTATCAACAATATTATTGTTCCCAGAACTTATATTAATCTGTCTTTGTTCATTTGTCTTCAAATCATCTAGGTGCAATGAGATTAGAAAGGAAAAAAATTAGCATTTGGTATAAGTTGTAACAATTTCATAATGAATAACTAGGTGACTATTATTTCCTTTTGCTTTTTTGTCTGTGTGGGCGCCTCAGTTGAAATCATGCAATTCCTCGTGAACAAATCTAACACGAAATAATATAACTTCATGAACTTACTTGACTGAGATCTTTCCTTCTGTAGTGATTCTTACCCATTTTGGTCAAGGGAAGACCTTATAGTCATTAGTTAGTCAGGTGCTTGGCGCCCTTAGTATTTGTACCTTTTGTTAAGTAGTCGTATATTTTGTACGTGTGCAGAACGTGTTAATTATATGCCTTTTCAAAATGACAAGTTTTTGTCTTGTCCTGCTTATGGAAATAATATAACCTTATCTTCTTCTCTCTTTTTCCTTCTTCTCTCGAATTCTATATCTAGAAGAGTAGTACTATTGAAACCCATTTGTAGTGTAGATCACTAAAAGTGGTATCAGAGCACTTAATTTTGTGTGGCATGTGATACCATGGTTAATCAAAAGGATCTTGATGATATTTATAAGAAGTTCAACACCTTACAAAAGAATCATGAAGATTTGGCTAGAAAGGTTGATGAGAACCAGAGAAAGATCTCTTCTGAAGTAACGAGCTTTCTAACAAGTTCACTTACCAGTCTGCTGACGAATGAACTAAAGTTGTTAGAGGATCGTATAACAAGAAAACAGAACCCCCATGTAGGAATCCTGCAAACTCCTCTTGGATCTCATTTTGGAGGTAACCACTCTGAAGGTACGAATAATCAGTTATTTTCTTAATTTTCTGGTCATCATAAACCTAAGGTAGAGTTTCCAAGGTTTGATGGTAATAGTCCCAGATCCTGGTTAAGAAAATGTAAGAAGTTTTTTCAGTTACACTCCATGGATAATGAACAAAAAGTCATGATGGCTTCTCTATATTTAGATAACAAAGCAGATGTTTGGTACCAAGACTATCAAGAGGGTAAAGAAGTCATTTTATGGGATACGTACAGTAGAGATATCACTACTAGATTTCAAGAGCTAGAACATGAAGATATGGTATGTGAATTCAATAAGTTGAGTCAGAAAGGGTCAGTGTTGGAGTACCAAGAATTGTTTGAGGAACTTAAAGCAATCATGCTTCCTAAGAACAAACATCTTACTGAGGAATATTTCACATCGAGCTTTATCAGTTGGCTGAAGGAGGAGATACGAATCGCAGTACAAATGTTCTCCCCCACCAGCTTATACCAAATTATTCATCTAGCCAAGATGAAAAAGCACTACTCGAAAAATCTTCTAGGAAAGCTAAACTGACCCACAAATTACCCCCTCTGGTAATTCCTAGCTCCACCAGCAAAAGTCATGTGACCACCCAAAAATCAAATTATCCTTTACCCAGACATAGTGCTGCTACAAGCCCAAAACTACCACCCATCAATAAATTGACCTATACAGAGATGAGAGCTAGGAGAAAAAAGGGACTCTGTTACAATTGTGATGAAGTGTTTCAGCGAGGTCATAGGTATGTTAAACAATAATTGTTTATGATGGTTGTTGATGAAGATGAGCCATTAACTTCTGAAGAAGAGTCACCAGGAGATTCCACACTTATTCAGGAGTTAGTGTCCAAATTTTTCATGGGTCATGCAAAGTCACACCTTCCAGTTTGATGTGAGGTTGTTGTCTTTAGGAGGTTGTGACATGGTTTTTGGGTTTACTGGATGAGAGAAATCAGTCATGTTAAATATGATTTTAGGGGTATGAAAATCTTATTCTCTAGGAAGGGAAGGAAGGTGGAGTTGCTGGGATATCCTGAAAAATCTTCTGCGAGCATGATGTCTAGTGAAGCCTTTGAAAGATATTTTAAGAAGAATAAGCATGAAGTTATGGGACACCTATTCTCCATTTCAGCTACTACCCCAACTGAAATTCCATCCAATATTCAACCTATCATACAGGCATTCCAATCCATTTTTGAAGAACCAAATTCCTTACCACCAAAAAAGTCTTATGATCACCACATACTCCTCAAGCCATTGTCTAGACCACCTAAATAAAGGCCATACATAATTCCTTATGCACAAAAAAAAGGTAGTAGAAAAGTTTGTTAGAGCACTGCTCGGTCGAACTCACAAGCGTTGCTATCTCAAGCTTGTTTGTCAAGTTTAGTTGTAAAAACTATAAGTCTTGATTTCTAGTCTACTTATAGCTAAGTCTCGGATTAGGATAGAAAGTGTAGTTGAGCTTTAGATTTCACGGCATTCATCGATTGAAGACGAAGAACTACTAAGGCGAGCTTGTGGAACTTCATCAACAAAAGGTATGTGGAGACTTGAACTCATCTATCACTCAAAAGTATATCTACTCTATCTCCTATTTGAGACAAAAGTCGTATAGTTATATAGACTTCGATTATACACATTTGATATTTCGAGTTGAGTTTAACTCGCTTACATATTTCTCGAAATATGTGGTAAGCTTTCGCTTTACCAAGTTCATCTTATATTCTTGACGAAAGTCAAAAGATGATCATGTGAAAATCGTCTGGTAACATCTTACATGATTTGTGTGAGACAATCATTTAATGTAGACTCGGAATGTTTCGTATTGATCTATCGATCACTTGAAAATTGCTTTGAAGCTAATAGTTTGTGTGAGACAGCTATTGTCGTCTTCTAAGAATGTTTCAATGATTATACTGGGAGTTTAAAACAATTAACTATGATTGGATATAGCACAGTATGCGTACTTGTATGCTAACTGAAAAAGAGGGGGTCTAACAACCTCACCCAATATTTCGTTTAGGCAATCTGTATGGACAAACTCCAATATAATTCCAAGAGAATCAACTAGACAATCAGACTCAATCAATGGAAATATATCCAAGAGTTATATCTCAATTTCTCGATTCAATATGCAATCAAACAAATAGGAATTTGCGAGCCCGATTGAATATAAGAAATAACTTGGACGGTATCGAAAACCAATATCCAAGTGTCAATCAATTTAATCAACAACCCAAAGGTCGGATTCACAAAATGATTGAACTTACGCACAACCTGTGATATTTTAATTATATTAACAAATATAATGCGGAAAAGAAATAACACAGACACCAGAAATTTTGTTAACGATAAAAACGCAAATGCATAAAAACCCCGGGACCTAGTCCAGATTTGAACACCACACTGTATTAAGCCGCTACAGACACTAGCCTACTCCAAGTTAACTTCGGACTGAAATGTAGTTGAGCCCTAATCAATCTCACAGTGATCAAGGTAAGTCGCATTCCTTACGCCTCTGAATCCCAGCAGGACTCTACGTACTTGATTCTCTTAGCTGATATCACCCACAACTAAGAGTTGCTATGAACCAAAGTCGAAGACTTGATAAACCAATCTGTCTCACACAGAAAAGTCTGGTTAATAGATAAATCTGTATCATACAGAAATACTAGAAGTTTTGTTCCGTCTTTTGATAAATCAATGTGAACAGGAACCAATTGAGACACCAGATTTTTATTCCCGAAGAACATCCTAGTAATATCAATCACCTCACAATAATCTTAATCGTATGGTAGCGAAACAAGATATTGTGGAATCACAAACGATGAGACGAAGATGTTTGTGACTACTTTTTATCTTGCCTATCAGAGATTAAATCTCGAGCAAATCTTAGATAAGATAGTACTCAATCACGATAGAAAAAAACAAGATCAGAACACACAACTACAGAGAAATAGTTGGGTCTGGCTTCACAATCCCAATGAAGTCTTTAAGTCGATATCCTATTGGGTTTTGGAAAAACCTAAGGTTAAAGGAGAATCGACTCTAGTCGCAACTAGCGTCACACTGGAGGTGTGGGGATTAGGTTTCCCAGTTGCTAGAGTTCTCCCTTATATAGTCTTCAAATCAGGGTTTGCAATCAATGTTACCTTGGTAACAAAGCATTCAATATTCACCGTTAGATGAAAACCGGATTAGACTCAAGCTAATATCTTTCAACCGTTAGATCGAACTTAGCTTGTTACACACAAATGAAAAGTGACTTCATTTAGATATGGGTAACCGTACCTAAACGTGTACACCTTGGTTGCTTAACAATAGTTAACCAGAGTTAGCCATATGAACAATTTCATATCAACCTTATTCATCTTAACCATAACTAATTCAAATGACTCAAATGAAACTAGTTCTAGAGTTGTTCAATTGTTTATATTCTCATAGAAGTATACAAGACACAGTTGAAGTAAAATCGATTTTGATTCACTCGAATCAATTCATGAACATTATAGCCATGGTTTGCAAAAGATTGCATTCCTTAATATATAAAAGTATTAGTTCATGAACAAACCGATTTTAGAACATAACTTACTCAAGTATGCAAACGGGTACGCATACCTAAGTGGCCGGACTAAGTTTGGGTTTGCCGGTATGCGAACGGGTACGCATACCTTCCAAACTCAGTTAAATCCCGGAACTTGAAACTCACGCCAGTACGCATACCGGTATGCATACTAAGTTCCCGGACTTCCATTAAACAAATCAGTACGCATACGGGTATGCATTCCATGGTTCCCGGACTTGGAATAACTTGCAATAGTTAGCATACAAGTACGCATACTGTGTTATATCCAATCATGGTTAATAGTTCTAAACTCCCATTTCAATTATTAAAACATTTTTGGAAGACGACAATAGCTGTCTCACACAAACTATTAGCTTCAAAGTAATTTTCAAGTGATCGATAGATCAATACGAAACATTCCGAGTCTGCATCAAATGACTGTCTCACACAAATCATGTAAGATTTTACCAGGAGATTTTCACATGATCATCTTTTGACTTTCGTCAAGAATATAAGATGAACTTGGCTAAAGCGAAAGCTTACCAACACATATTTCGATAAATATGTAGGAGAGTTAAACTCAGCTCCAAATGTGTATAATCGAAGTCTATATAGCTATACGACTTTTGTCTCAAATAGGAGATAGAGTAGATAGACTTTTGAGTGATAGATGAGTTCAAGTCTCCACATACCTTTTGTTGATGAAGTTCCACAAGCTCCCCTTAGTAGTTCTTCGTCTTCAATCGATGAACACCGTGAAGTCTAATGCTCAACTACACTTTCTATCCTAATCCGAGACTTAGCTATAAGTAGACTAGAAATCAAGACTTATAGTATTGGAAACTAAACTTGACAACAAGCTTGAGATAGCAACGCTTGCGAGTTCGACCGAGCAGTGCTCTAACAATCTCCCCCTTTGTCAATTTTAGTGACAAAACTATCAATACATATGGATTACAAAATAAATAAACTTTGTGGATTCTCATCCAAATGGTTGATTTCCTTGGTTCTTCAACATTACTCGAAATATTCGTCACTTCCAAGTACTCCGGTGATTATGAACGTGTTCAACTCAGCATCATAGTTGTTGAAGATCCGTAGCTATAACAATGACAAAACAGTAGCTTTCAATCATTGTTATACGGTGTCATATTATTATTACACAACATCAAAGTCCAATTGTATCACAACTTTGACAACAATACTATGGTGATATGTATGAATCCCCCTTAGTCAATACTTCATCTCACATGAAAACCACTCCCCCTTACATAATGATCCGTAAACATTTGTAGTGTGAACTACACATTAATTCTCCCCCTTTTTGTCAATATAAATTGGCAAAGGTACGAAAACTAGTGGGATCATAATGAAATTCTCATAGAGATACTTCATGACTAAAAGAGAACATATCAACTTTGTTTCGATGATTTCACATAGTCGAAACTTAATGTATTCATCAAGGAGTTTATAAAGATACAAGATAACTCCTACAATATTCCACAGCCGCACTCCCCACAAAGATTTGGAAATTAAGAACAAGTTCAATTAAGAACTCTCCCCCATAAAATGTCATTCTCGAAAGAAAAACAAGAGCGACCTTACTTTTGTAAGAAAAGAAGGATTTCTTTGGACATTAGCAAATTACATGAGACATGAATTTGTATCCAGAAAACTCAATTAAATTAACCACAAGAGAACCCATGATTAATTTAATCGGAAATGCTCAACATAAGAGAACTTACGGAGCCGCACAATACTTTCGCATAGAAGTGGATCAGGGAAAGATCAATACTGCGGAATATTCAAAGATTCATTCTATTTTTCATCAATATTTGCATAAAGACATATAATAGACTTAATCTTTGCAATCAAAAGTTCATCCTATCTTCCATCAATATTTGCATAATGACATAATATGCTTAACTTTTGACATATATTTAGCTGAACTTCTTATGGATTTAACACATTTAGCTATTTAATTGAAAGATAAAATCATTCAAGGCTAAAGTACCATTAAAGCTATTACAACCATTAAAATAACAGTTTTAATAAGTTCAACCTAAGAAGTTCAAAAAATAAACAGAGATAACGCAAAAACAAATAAAAAGTGATTAACCAATCATCTTGTAATAGTCTATAGCAATTTCATCGAACTTCTCAAACAGTTCTGGATGAACTTCCTTAGCATATTCCAACTGCTCTTCTAAGCATTAAACTTCTTGCTGAAGACGGATGATCTCTGGGTCTGAGGCTGTTGAAGCTCCCGCTGATGTTATGGCTGAAGTTTTCTTCATCTTTTCGATGCTTGCCTAGGTGAAGACTTTTGGTCTACCAAGATTGGTTCCAAACTCAACAATGCCAAATTGACTGCAAATCCTTGAAATAAGACAAGGTAAGCCATGAGTCTTTTTAGAAGTTGTAGATGGGGAAAAACGATTTGCTGGTTTTTTAGGGAAGTGAAGAGACGACCGATCGGACGAGACTCCTCAACTGAGCAAACTGCTTAACCTCAAACAGATGCACTGCACGGGAGTACTTTGAGTTCAAGATATTGATCTGTAAGACTCCAGTCTAAACCAAGTCAATGGACGTTCCAGAGTAAATTCGGTCATAAAGAGGGAGATGGTTGATCTGTAGGAGGGAAGCTGAGAATTGTGGGATCAATGATGATCAAGGATTGTGGATGTGTTGAAGGTTTCTGTAAGTATGTGAAAATAAGTTTCGATCGAGAGAATTGTTGTGCAGATGAATGTTGTTTTTAGTCATCGATTCAAAACTTATTTATATTGTCAGAATAGCAAACACCTTGATCCCAGTAAGTATGACGGTTTCTTGAGTGAAAGAGTAGGAAAGTGGGAGATCGTGGTAAAATCAGTTCCATGTTGTGCGGAGACTTGGTTGATCGTCCATCCACTACTTTGCTAACTCCTTCAACCGCTTGCACGACTTACTCATGTTTCTCATCATGCATGAACACACGTGCTGTAGGACGCCAGACCAAAACCCTAACTGATATCCCCCATATGACGTGATTGATGTCTCACGAACGTGGAGTCTGCAAAGCAGACATATATTTGATTAGTCAGTCGTTGACTTATTAGATAGTGAGTCTAAGTTTTGTTGAATTGAGCATGAGTGACGAATGCTCAGTGATTCATGGATTGAGACGTACAGTTCTTATGTTGATATTGCTCGTCTGAGCAAATATTGTAAATTCGAGCAACTGAGCAAGTATTGCTCGATTCTACGAATTACTGAATATTGATAGTTAGATCAATATTCGAGCAACTGAGCAAGCATTGCTCAATTCGCCGAATTACTGAATATTGATAGTTGGATAAATATTCGAGCAACTGAGCAAGTATTGCTCGATTCGACGAATTACTGAATATTGATAGATTGATCAATATTCGAGCAACTGAGCAAGTATTGCTC